>WNWK01025562.1:0-28417 GCA_009830355.1 Cherax destructor | reverse complement strand
TTTGGGGACTTCTTCATTTTTCCTAAGGTTTCTTTTTTCATTTGGTTCTTATTTATTCCCCTTCATTTATACCCCATACCAGGTCATCCTTATATCCAATACCAGGTCACCCTTATATCAATCCCGGGTCATCCTTATACCCAATCCAGGTCATCCTTATATCAATCCAGGTTATCCTAATATCCCATAAGATCATCCTTATATCCCATACCAGGTTATGCTAATGTCCCATACCAGGTCATCCTTATATCCCATACCACGTCATCCTTATATACCATACCAGATCATCCTTATATACCATACCAGGTCATCCTTAGTTAAATAATATATCCGTGAAAACTTTAAGAAAGTTTTACCAACTAAATAATCATTATGGTATTAGTTATCCATAAATGGAGGTTTACTACTTTTTATTCTATGAACAGAATAATGTTAATTTATAACGTAAACACCACCTAAACATTAAGGTAAATATTATTTGTACTATAAACATTAAGACTGAAGAAATAATATTCGGGGTATAAGTGATGCTAACATTTAAACATCGCAGTACAACACAATAATTTTATAATATTTGCTAACCTTCAGGACACGACAGCAGAATTGATATAATTCTTCTCATTAACTTCACATCATCTGCAAATAGGGACACTTCTGAGTCTATCCCTTCCGTTATGTCATTTACATATACCAAAAACAGTACAGGTCCGAGGACTGACCCTTGTGGAACCCCACTCGTCACAGGTGCCCACTCTGACACCTCGTCACGTACCATGACTCGTTGTTGCCTCCCTGTCAGATATTCTCGGATCCATTGCAGTGCCTTTCCTGTTACGTGTGCCTGATACTCTAGCTTTTGCATTAACCTCTTGTGAGGAACTGGGTGAACGCCTTCTTCCAGTCCCAAAAAAATGCAGTCTATCCACCCTCTCTCTCGTGTCTTACTTCTGTTACCTTGTCATAAAAATCCAGTAGGTTTGTGCCAGGTTTTCCCTTCCCCAAACCGTGTGGTTGTTGTTTATAAGCTTGTGTCTTTCTGGTGCTCCACCCTCTCCTCCCGATACTTCTCCAGACTTTGCACAAACAGCTTAGCGGTTAGGTAATTAGAACTCACACCCGACACCCCGAAAACCACGCATAGGTGAATACTTGCGATGCAGCTTGTCCAGCGTGTAGTAGCCTGTAGATTGACCAACTCGATGTGATGCTCTGGCGTATATCCACTTTCGTTTCTTGTCGATATATAATATAACCTAATCACTGTATTACTTTCACTTGTCACATATTTTTTTCACTTTATTATCCAGGGTGACACACGTGGCAACGTCGCCTGGAGCACACTAGGCCACTCTAACCCCGCCACCAAATATTTATTTCTGTTCACTTATAAAATTATGGCTCTCTCCACACTTATGTGCTCAAGGGCAACTCGTAAATCACTTCAATGGTTGTTCACTACCCTGAAACACTTGATAACCCCTGCAGTACCCTTGGGTAGCCATCAAAAACACTTATATTCACGGAGCACTAAAAGTTGTGACTCGCCCACGCGGTGTCCCTACTGTGTGTGTGTGCTCACCTATTTGTACTCACTTATTTATGGTTGCAGTGGTCGAGACTCAGCTCCTGGTCCCGTCTCTTCACTGATCGCTACTAGGTCCTCTCTCTCCCTGCTTCATGAGCTTTATCATACCTCGTCTTAAAACTATGTATGGTTCCTGCCTCCACTACATCACTTGCCACTCTTTCCCAGTGACATGAACCAAGCAAACAGTAAAGACATTACTATCCAGATCATAAGAGAACAAATTAAGGTTAATGTACCAGTGACAGAAATAAAGGAAGCACGATTACTAGGTTCCCATGGTAGAAAAAGTGTTATGCTTAGATTCACCACACACAACAGGAAAAAAGACCTAATTAGCTCATCTATTACAGCCAGGAAAGAGGTACATATAAACGAGTGTCTGACCTAAAAACGTCAGACCCTCTTGTATCGAATCAGAAAACTTAAGCGGGAGAATAATGATAAAATCCACCAGTGTTTCACCCGGGATGGGAAAATTCTAGTGAAGAAAACAAATGTAGGCCAGTTATATACTATAACAAATGAGAATGAACTATCAAGCTTCCTTAGGGATGCAAATATTACAGAGACTGTCTAAACACAATGTCCAAACCAAAACCCTAAGTGTAGTGTGTTTTGCTTATCTACCTCATTTAAGTGATTTCACTAGTTAGAAGCAACTACCTCATTGTATATGTCTTTTTCTCTTTAATTGCAATTATTTGCTATATATTTTTTTTTTTTTTAAATACATATTTACTATTTGTCCATTTTCTAACCTCAACTCTATATACAGTATTATTAATCACTTTAATTGCTTAAAATTTGTTTAAAACCATTTTTACTATTAGTCCATTTTACTTTTGTACTATTAATCTCCATATTCTCTTAGAATAGTTCTTTACATTTAATTACTTTATATTGACTTTTATAAATTCTAAAACTACAACCAGTGCAATATTGAATCCAAATAATTGTTCCAAAACAATTTAATACTAGTCATAGTAATTATTCCAACCATTTCAATAGCCAGTTCAATTAGTAAATTGTAAAAATATCCTATATCTTTGTGACTATTGTTCAAAATTGTGTTAATCCAATAGTTAGTAAGAATAATTAATCTAGTATCATATTATTAAGTTTAGCATAATACATTGTTCTTAAGTCTAGTTATAGAATCACACTAAATCTTATGATTGCAAACATTGATCCTGATATCAACCTATTATTAAATGGCTTACATGAATCCAATAGCAACTGTAATTATTACACAGCAGATCAAGCAAAGACAATAACATAACTATCTTTAATTACAAAGTTAGATCTTTTAGCAAACATTACGATGACCTCACAGCACTACTCAAATCCCTGCAGACCAATATGTCAATCTTCACACTCACTGAGACCTGGCTAAAGCTGGTACTACAGATGTCTATGCCATCCCAGGTTACACAGCCATACACAACTGTAGGACAGATCAGCGAGGGGGTGGAATAGCTATATATTACTCAGATCAACTTGACTGTATCAATAACTCTTGGACAAGGAATGAGCATGGAGAATATATTATAGCTAAATTTAAATCAAAATACCTGCAAAAACTCCTCTCAGTGATAAACATATACAGACTACCACAGTCAAACATTCACCACTTTAGTGAAAAATTAGGAAACCTGATAACTGTGTCGAACGCCTTCTTGCAGTCCAAGAAAATGCAGTCTATCCACCCCTCTCTCTCGTGTCTTACTTCTGTTACCTTGTCATAAAACTCCAGTAGGTTTGTGACACAGGATTTTCCTTCCCTGAAACCTTTCTGGTTGTCGTTTATAAGCTTGTGTCTTTCTAGGTGCTCCACCACTCTCCTCCTGAGGATCTTCTCCATGACTTTGCATACTATACACGTCAGTGACACAGGTCTATAGTTTAATGCCTCGTGTCTGTCTCCTTTCTTAAAAATTGTGACTACATTTGCCATCTTCCACACCTCGGGTAGTTGCCCAGTTTCAATAGATGTGTTGAAGATTTTTGTTAGTGGCACACTTAACATCTCTGCTCCCTCTCTAAGGACCCACGGAGAAATGATGTCAGGTCCCACCGCTTTTGAGGTATCGAGTTCACATAGCAGCTTCTTCACCTCCTCCTCGGTTGTGTGTATTTCATCCAGCACTTGTTGGTATACTTTCCTATTCTGAATTCCTGGAGTCCTTCCTGTCTCCTCTATAAATACTTCTTTAAATCTCATGTTGAGCTCCTCACATACCTCTTGGTCGTTTCTTGTGAACTCCCCACCTTCCTTCCTGATTACCTGGTCCTTGACTGTTGTTTTCCTCCTGATGTGGCTGTACAACAGCTTTGGGTCAGACTTGACTTTTGATGCTATATCATTTTCGTATTGTCGCTGAGCCTCCCTTCTTACCTGTGCATATTCGTTTCTGGCTCTTCGGCTAATCTCTTTATTTTCCTGGGTCCTTTGGCTTCTGTACTTTTTTCATTCTCTAGTGCACTTAGTTTTTGCCTCCCTTCACCTTTAGGTGAACCAAGGACTCGTTCTGGTCTTCCCATTACTTCTGTTTTCCTTGGGGACAAACCTCTCCTCTGCCTCTGGACACTGTGAGCAATTTTATAAACTTGATTTAACTTAGGTGGTTTTACTCTGTCTTCAATATTCAGCATATCCAATTGTTGTAATTCATCCTGGCCTACATGTTCTCTTGGACCCAGGTCCAGGATGAATCTTACTATTTTGTTTTGGGTGATTTGCAGTCTATCTTTCAGTTTTTTTTGTCAAAGCAGAGTACCATGAAGAGCAAGCGTAGTCCTTATGACATTGTATAAGGGCAAGACATAGGGTCCTGCGAGCTTCAGTAGGTAGACACTGTGCTTGTCTGTAGAGGAACTTCAGTCTGGCATTCGCTTTCTTTACTACACTGTTGTTCCGTATCAATTCTCCTGACATGCATGGGTCAAAGAGGATTCCCAGATATTTTACTAAGGAAACTGAAGTGATGGATTCCCCATTACACTGGACATTAAAATTAGTTACCCTTCTCAGTTTATATTTCGTGCCAAAGAGTATGGCTTCTGTTTTCCCGAGGTGTAACGATAGTTTGTTGTCTACTAACCATTTGCTGCAGGACTCCAGTTCCAGTGTTAATACATTAGCTATATCTTGTGGGTCTTTCCTGACACTAACAGAGCACTGTCATCCGCATACAGTAGGAGTTTGCACTTGACACTGATGGGCATATCGTTTACATAACATAGAAATAATAAGGGACCCAGAAAACTACCTTGGGGAACTCCACATGCTATCGGCAGTGGTTCTGATTCTATTTTGTTGATTTTGACAATTTGTTTCCTATTGCTAAGATAGGACTTAAACCAGTCTGTGGAACCTATGCCGATAGCTTGACGTTTCTTACATACTATATTGTGGTTGACAGTATCGAAGGCCTTTTGCAAGTCTAAGGTTACCATTCCTATGAGGTTCCCTATAGACATTTTATTTCTCATGTAATCCATCAGATTAATTAGGGAGGGTTCGGTTGAGTAAGATCTCCTAAAGCCTGATTGGTAATTATGAAGAATGTTGTTGTCATTAAGATACTTAACTACTTGACAGTACACCGTCCTCGATGGAATATAACGGAAACAAGTCCAAGACGATAGAATTTGACAGGGAAACCCGTCCAGAACAATCGAAAAAGACAGAAAAACATTTCAGAGAAATAGAAAATGACCGGGAAAACAGCTCAGGGCGATGATGAAAGTTTTTATTTTTCGGGCCACCCACCCTGTGGCCTTGATGGTAAACGACCGACGTGTTAATATATATATATATATATATATATATATATTATATATATATATATATATATATATATATATATATATATATCAATAACTACACTGCACTAGCAGGGGTCGAACCCATGATGCTTTGGCCCGCCTCATGGTGAGTCACTGAACCACACAATCCTTGAGTAGCGCTACTCTTAAGGATTGTGTGGTTCAGTGGACTAGAGCGTCATGTGTTTTCGCTCACCATGAGGCGGGCCAAAGCATCATGGGTTCGACCCCTGGCTAGTGCAGTGTTGTTATTGATCAATACCGTTTACCACCGAGGCAGGGTGGCCCGAAAAAGAACAACTAAAGTTTCTCTATTTAAATTTAGTAATATATCCAAGAGAAAGGGTTCCGGCATTTTAGTCACCTCTTACGACACGCATAGGGAGGAAGAATTCTGTTGCACTTCACCATCCCAGGGAGATAAGTAGAAGTAGCAAGATGTACCTGAAATCTTGCATGTTTATGAGACAGAAAAAAGACACCAGCAATACTACCATCATGTAAAAATTAACGGTTTCCTTTTCACACTCACTTGGCAGGACGTTAAGAATGAAAGAATTACCAAGGCAAGGACAAGATTTTGCTGGGATTATTAATGCATAGGATTAGTAACTCAGAATAACCACAAAGACCGTGCGTTATCCAGGACTTTATCTGGAAAACTTCCTTTTGATAAGGGTTGGCAAGTAATCCATCAGTCACAGGAAGTTTTGGGTTGAATGTTTTAAATTTTTGGGCCTCCTGAGAGGCTAGTTTATAAAGATAAGATAATATTGTTCGGATTTTGAACCAGGGGGGTTATTACCATGATAACCCAAGTCATGGGTCATCGAGGCCCGTATATTATACCTTTGAGATTAGTCGATTAACATCCAAAGTGTATGCCCCCTGTTTCTGTCCACACATTTTTGTATTATATGTTACTGATATCTTCATGCAAACTGTACTCCAGAAATACTTATTTCAGTAGTAAGAACAGTCTGCTGACTTAGTCTAGCGAAAAACAGTCTGCTGACTTAGTCTAGCAGTAAGAACAGTCTGCTGACTTGGGCTACAGTAGAACAGTCTGCTGACTTAGTCTACAGTAAGAATAATCTGCTGACTTAGTCTAGCAGTAAGAACAACTGCTGACTTATTTCTCTTTAGCAACAAGTCGGGTTGACTTAGTCTAGCAGAAAGAACAGTCTGCTGACTTAGTCTGAGTAAGGGAACAGTCTGCTGACTTAGTCTAGCGGGTAAGAACAGTCTGCGACTTAGTCTAGCAGTAAGAAAGCCCGCGGGACTTAGTCTAGGTAAGAACAGTCTGCTGACTTAGTCTAAATAAGAACAATCTGCTGACTTATTTCAGTAGAGAACAATCTGCTGACTTAGTCTAGCAGTAAGAACAGTCTGACTTAGTCTAGTAGTAAGAACAGTCTGCTGACTTAGTCTAAGTAAGAACAGTCTGCTGACTTAGTCTAGCAGTAAGAACAATCTGCTGACTTAGTCTAGCAGTAAGACAGCCTGCTGACTTAGTCTAGCAGCAAGAACAATCTGCTGACTTAGTCTAGCATTAAGAACAATCTGCTGACTTAGTCTAGCAGTAAGAACAGTCTGCTGACTTAGTCTAGTAGTAAGAACAGTCTGCTGACTTATTCTAGCAGTAAGAACAGTCTGCTGACTTAGTCTAGCAGCAAGAACAATCTGCTGACTTAGTCTAGCAGTAAAGAACAGTCTGCTGACTTAGTCTAGCAGTAAGAACAGTCTGCTGACTTAGTCTAGCAGTAGAACAGTCTGCTGACTTAGTCTAGCAGTAAGAACAGTCTGCTGACTTAGTCTAGCAGTAAGAACAATCTGCTGACTTAGTCTAGCAGTAAGAACAATCTGCTGACTTAGTTCAGTAGTAAGAACAATCTGCTGACTTAGTCTAAGTAAGAACAATCTGCTGACTTAGTCTAGCAGTAAGAACAATCTGCTGACTTAGTCTAGCAGTAAGAACAGTCTGCTGACTTAGTCTAGCAGTAAGAACAATCTGCCGACTTAGTCTAGCTAGTAAGAACAATCTGCTGACTTAGTCTAGCAGTAAGAACAGTCTGCTGACTTAGTCTAGCAGTAAGAACAATCTGCTGACTTAGTTCTAGTTAGTAAGAACAATCTGCTGACTTAGTCTAGAGTAAGAACAATCTGCTGACTTAGTCTAGCAGCAAGAACAATCTGCTGACTTAGTCTAGCAGTAAGAACAATCTGCTGACTTAGTCTAGCAGTAAGAACAGTCTGCTGACTCAGTCTAGCAGTAGAACAGTCTGCCGACTCAGTCTAGTAAGAACAGTTCTGCTACTTAGTCACAGTAAGAACAATCTGCTGACTTAGTCTAGCAGTAAGAACAATCTGCTGACTTAGTCTAGCAGCAAGAACAATCTGCTGACTTAGTCTAGCAGTAAGAACAGTCTGCTGACTTAGTCTAGCAGTAAGAACAGTCTGCTGACTTAGTCTAGCAGTAAGAACAATCTGCTGACTTAGTCTAGCAGCAAGAACAATCTGCTGACTTAGCTCAGCAGTAGAACAGTCTGCTGACTTAGTCTAGCAGTAAGAACAATCTGCTGACTTAGTCTAGCAGTAAGAACAATCTGCTGACTTAGTCTAGCAGAAGAACAGTCTGCTGACTTAGTCTAGAGTAAGAACAGTCTGCTGACTTAGTCAGCAGTAAGAACAGTCTGCTGACTTAGTCTAGCAGAAGAACAGTCTGCTGACTAGTCTAGTAGTAGCAATCAATCTGCTGACTTAGTCTAGCAGTAAGAACAATCTGCTGACTTAGTCAGCAGTAAGAACATAAGAAAGGAGGAACACTGCAACAGGCCTACTGGCCCATACTAGGCAGGTCCATGTCAAACCAACCCACCAACAAAAATATTTGCCCATCCCATCCCCAGCGGCACCCAAGCAACCTTCACAACCCAAGCCTTACAACCTCCAAGTCCTGCTCAAATCTAACCCCTCTCATAAGATTACAGAAGGAAGTAACACTGCAGCAGGCCAACCGGCCCACACTAGGGGAGGTCCCCTCAAACCCTAAAAACCAATCCCACAAACAAAAACACCTTTCCAACCCAACTTCTACTCCATCCATGGAACAAGCTCCTATAATCAGGGCACTACCAAAGAGCGAACTGAAGGAGCTGAAGCACCCGGTCCATCACCAGGGCACTGAAGGAGCCGAAGCACCTGTCCATCACCAGGCACTGAAGGAGCCGAAGCACCTGTCCATCACCAGGGCACTGAAGGAGCTGAAGCACCTGTCCATCACCAGGGCACTGAAGGAGCCGAAGCACCTGGTCCATCACCAGGGCACTGAAGGAGCCGAAGCACCTGGTCCATCACCAGGGCACTGAAGGAGCCGAAGCACCCGGTCCATCACCAGGGCACTGAAGGAGCCGAAGCACCTGGTCCATCACCAGGCACTGAAGGAGCCGAAGCACCTGGTCCATCACCAGGCAATGAAGGAGCCGAAGCACCTGGTCCATCACCAGGCACTGAAGGAGCCGAAGCACCTGGTCCATCACCAGGGCACTGAAGGAGCCGAAGCACCTGGTCCATCACCAGGGCACTGAAGGAGCCGAAACACCCGGTCCATCACCAGGCACTGAAGGAGCCGAAGCATCTGGTCCATCACCAGGGCACTGAAGGAGCCGGGAAAAACCTGTCCATCACAAGCACTGAAGGAGCTGAAGCTACCTGGTCCATCACCAGGAGCTGAAGCACCTGGTCGACACGTCTCCTGTCAGAGCATCCTAGAGCCTGTGCGACACTAGTGTCTTATTAGGACAATCTGCTGACTTAGTCTAGCAGTAAGAACAATCTGCTGACTTAGTCTAGCAGTAAGAACAATCTGCTGACTTTGATTCATTCTCCATAGATATATTTGACTTGACACATTTCGTTATGATGGATAAAGAATTTGTTAGGTCGTATTTGTACACTTCTATTTTTCTAAAGTTCGTTTGCTACTTCCATTATGTCATGGTTCCGCTAACTTCTATGTGAAAACGCAAGTCTATACTTTCTTTATTTAATGCTTGTTTAGCTAATTTATCAACTGCGTCATCCTCCTGGAGGATTATGTGACAGGGAATCCACAAAAACTTAACTGGAATCCCTTAATAATTTGTGTATATCAACGTCTAGTGTCACACAGAAGCACTTGTGTAACATTCAGGTCTTGGGCCGTTCCTGCCTATCTAATTTATTAACCTTCTTCACTAAAGCTTTTGAGGCTGTTGATCACGATAAAGAATTCGATATTGTTTATTTAGACTTTAGTAAGGCTTTTGATAGAGTACCGCACCAGAGACTGTTAAAAAAAGTGGCAGCTCATGGCATTGGGGGAAAAGTGCTGTCATGGATCGAGTCATGGCTCACCAATAGGAAGCAGAGAGTGTGCATAAATGGGGTTAAATCCGAATGGGGACTTGTAACAAGTGGTGTTCCACATTGTTATTTATAATATATATCAATGACCTTGACGAGGGAATTACTAGTGATATGAGCAAATTCGCCGACGACACGAAGATAGGTAGGATAATTGATTCAAACATAGAAGTCATAGAACTTCAGGAAGATTTAGACAAACTTAATTCGTGGTCAGAAAAGTGGCAGATGCAGTTCAATGTAGATAAATGCAAGGTTCTGAAACTCGGGAGTGTCCATAACCCAAGCACTTATAAGTTAAATAACGGAAATAAATGGTATAAAATACCGACACAATGGAAAAATAAACACATAAGCAGTATAATGTGATCCTTTATTGACAACGTTTCGCCCACGCAGTGGGCTTTATCGAGTCACAGACAGATCTACCTGGAAAATGAGCAACATTGTGTGACTTAAAGGACCTGCAGTGTTCCATTCTTGAGTTCTAGGTGGGATAGCGTTGAAGAAGTTTCTTGGCAATAGGTTCAGCTATGTTGTAGAAGCCGTTGTTCTGGTTGAAGTTGTTGGATATACAGATGAGTGATGATTCCAGGATTCTTCGGTATTGCGTGTTGTCTTCTCTGGCGATGAGTTGGTTTTCGAAAGAGAAACATGTAAAGCCCACACATAGTTCAACAAGGTCGATGAAATCGCTGGCTGGAAGAGGAAGATCAAGCGAGTCGTCAATTTTCCTGCGCAAGAGATCGATAGCTTGTAGTAGGATTTGGTGAATAGGGATGTTACATCAAGGCTGGAGAGTACTACACAAGCTATCGATCTCTTGCGCAGGAAAATTGACGACTCGCTTGATCTCTCTTCCAGCCAGCGATTTCATCGACCTTGTTGAACATGTGTGGGCTTTACATGTTTCTCTTTCGAAAACCAACTCTTTCAGCAAACTTTGGACTACCCATGGGATCGCCACTTAGTGCCGTCCTTGCGAACCATATATGGAACATTTGGAAGCCGAGCGATTTTCCACTATTATTCCTCTTCTGTCACCTGGCTCCGTTATGTTGACGACATTCTCATCATAACTCCCAGACGCTTCAACGTTCAAGCTCTCCAACACAAACTCAACCAGGTTGAGCCATCAATCCAGTTTACACTAGAAGAAGAAGTCGACAACACTCTTCCTTTCCTTGATGTTCTTCTCTGCAAAGCTGACCATGAACTTCGTTTTAAAGTCTATCGAAAACCTACCAATCAACACGATCTTTCCACTTCTACTCTCACCACGACACCAAAATTAAACGTGGTGAATTATAGGCTTTTTCCTGCGTGCACTCAGAATCTGCAGCAGTGAGTTCCTTGAAGAAGAATGCTCCTCATTGAACAGTTTTTTCCAAACTTCACTATCCTCGTCACTTCATTAGAGACTGCAGACGACGGGCATTAAACATCTTCAACACACCCAGAGAAGACACTGCTGAGAAGAGATACATAGTCCTTCCCACAACTCCATTTCCAAACAAGTTTCCAACATTTTTCTAAGACCTCATTCCGAGTATCCACCTCCACATCCACCACCATCAAGGACATTACCAGTAACAGACAGGAAAAGCTTCAATCCACGGCAGGGTATACACAATCCTTGTAATGGCTGCAGCAAATTATACGTTGGCGAAACATCCAGAGACCTACAAACACGCATTTCAGAACACCAGTACGCAGGCAGATCTGACGACTCAAGAAATGCCTGTGTTCAACACCGAAATTTACACAACCATTTAATCAACTACAGAAACGCAAGACTCATCGCCAGAGAAGACAACACGCTTTCGAAGAATCCTAGAATCATCACTCATCTGTATATCCAACAACTTCAACTAGAACAACGGCTTCTACAACATAGCTGAACCTATTGCCAAGAAACTTTTCAACGCTATCCCACCTGGAAAATAAACACATAAGCAGTATAAGGGATCCTTTATTGACAACGTTTCGCCCACGCAGTGGCTTTATCGAGTCACAGACAGATCTACCTGGAAAATGAGCAACATGTTTTTAACTAAGGTTTAAGGTTGTTTTTAACTATCACACTACTTTTAAGACTCATATGCAGCTTTCTCACCTGACCCAGCATTCTCCACCTGACTGTACCCTATATATATCTCCATGTTGCTCATTTTCCAAGTAGATCTGTCTGTGACTTCGATAAAGCCACTGGGGGGCGAAGCGAATGTCAATAAAGGATCACATTATACTGCTTATGTTTTATTTTTCCATTGTGTCGGTATTTTATACCATTTATTTCATCGCTATCCCACCTAGAACTCAAGAATGGTACACTGCAGGTCCTTTAAGTCACACAATGTTTTTAACTATCACACTACTTTTAAGACTGTCACTTGCACCTGTCTCCACCTGACTGAAATTCATATATATCTCCATGTTGCTCATTTTCCAGGTAGATCTGTCTGTGACTTCGATAAAGCCACTGCGTGGGGAAAGTTGTCAATAAAGGATCACATTATACTGCTTATGTGTTTATTTTTCCAAGAATAACGTAGAACTTAGCCATACAGATTGCGAGAAGGACTTGGGGTGATGGTAAGCAGCAACCTTAAACCAAGACAGCAATGCCTAAGGTACGTAATAAGGCAAATAGATTACTGGGATTTATATCAAGACGTGTTAGCAACAGAAGTCCAGAGGTTATATTACAGCTTTATACATCATTAGTAAGGCCTCACCTAGATTACCAGCTCAGTTCTGGTCTCCATATTACAGAATGGACATAAATTCGTTAGAAAACATTCAGCGTAAAATGACTAAATTAATACATAGCATTAGAAATCTTCCTTACGAAGAAAGATTGAAGACCTTAAATTACATTCACTTGTAAGACGTAGAATGAGGGAGAATGATCGAGGTATACAAGTGGAAAATGGGTATTAACAAAGGGGATATAAATAAGGTCTTGAGGATATCTCTCAAGAGAGAACCCGCAATAATGGATTCAAGTTAGATAAGTTTAGATTTAGAAAGGATATAGGAAAGTATTGGTTTGGAAATAGGGTAGTTGGATGAGTGGAACAGTCTGCCTAGTAGGGTTATTAACATAAGAACATAAGAACATAAGAAAGGAGGAACACTGCAGCAGGCCTGTTGGCCCATACTAGGCAGGTCCTTCACAATCCGTCCCACTAACAGAATATTTGCTCAACCCAATCTTCAATGCTACCCAAGAAATAAGCTTTGACAATTCTACCCACTCATGCGAGTCCCACTCAAATCCAACCCCTCTCACTCATGAATTTATCCAACCTAAATTTGAAACTACCCAAGGTCCAGCTCAATAACCTACTAGGCAGACTGTTCCACTCATCAACTACCCTATTTCCAAACCAATACTTTCCTATATCCTTTCTAAATCTAAACTTATCTAACTTGAATCCATTATTGCGGGTTCTCTCTTGAGAGATATCCTCAAGACCTTATTTATATCCCTTGTTAATACCCATTTTCCACTTGTATACCTCGATCATGTCTCCCCCATTCTACGTCTTACAAGTGAATGTAATTTTAGGTCTTCAATCTTCTTCGTAAGGAAGATTTCTAATGCTATGTATTAATTTAGTCATTCTACGCTGAATGTTTCTAACGAATTTATGTCCATTCTGTAATATGGAGACCAGAACTGAGCTGCGTAATCTAGGTGAGGCCTTACTAATGATGTATAAAGCTGTAATATAACCTCTGGACTTCTGTTGCTAACACTTTGATATAAACTTAGTAATCTATTGCCTTATTACGTAGCTTAGGCATTGCTGTCTTGGTTTAAGGTTGCTGCTTACCATCACCCCCAAGTCCTTCTCGCAATCTGTATGGCTAAGTTCTACGTTATTTAACTTATAAGTGCTTGGGTTATGGACACTCCGAGCTTCAGAACCTTGCATTTATCTACATTGAACTGCATCTGCCACTTTTCTGACCACGAATTAAGTTTGTCTAAATCTTCCTGAAGTTCTATGACATCTATGTTTGAATCAATTATCCTCACCTATCTTTGTGTCGTCGGCGAATTTGCTCATATCACTAGTAATTCCCTCATCAAGGTCATTGATATATATTATAAATAACAATGGGCCTAAGACTGATCCCTGTGGAACACCACTTGTTACAAGTCCCATTCGGATTTAACCCCATTTATGCACACTCTCTGCTTCCTATTGGTGAGCTATGACTCGATCCATGACAGCACTTTTCCCCCAATGCCATGAGCTGCCACTTTTTTAACAGTCTCAGCGTACTCTATCAAAAGCCTTACTAAAGTCTAAATAAACAATATCGAATTCTTTATCGATCACAGCCTCAAAAGCTTTACTGAAGAAGGTTAATAAATTAGATAGGCAGGAACGGCTCCGTGAATCCATGCTGGTATCATTAATCAAATTATGGTTATCTAGATGGCTTCTAATAATATCAGCTATAATTGACTCTAGTAATTTGCCTACAATTGAGGTCAGGCTTATTGGGCGGTAGTTAGACGGTAGTGACTTGTCCCCTGCTTTAAAAATAGGAATTACATTAGCCATCTTCCACATATCAGACACTACACCTGTTTGAAGAGATAAATTAAAATGTTAGATATTGTCTACAGAGTTCCATTTTGCATTCCTTAAGAACCTCTGGAAAAGCTCATCAGGACCTGATTTATTTTGTTTCAGTCGGTCCAGCTGTTTCATAATCATTTCGCTAGTGACTGTGATATTACATAATTTATCTTCTTCTGGGCCTCTGTAAAAATTAATTACTGGGATATTATTAATGTCTTCCTGTGTGAAACCGAGAAAATAATTACAAAAATAGAGCACATATCATTCTCCTTGTCAGTAAGATGCCCAAAGTTATTTTTATGTGGACCTATCTTATCCCTAACTTTTGTTCTATAAACCTGGAAAAAACTTTTGGTTAGTTTTTGAATCCCTAGCAACTTTAATTTCATAGTCCCGTTTAGCTTTTTTATTCCCTTTTAACGTCCTCTTAATGTCAGTATACTGATTTATAAGATGACCTCACCTCTTTTATGCGCCTATAAATTCCTTTCTTCTGCCCTAAAAGATATTTGAGCCTATTATTCATCCATTTTGGGTCATTTCTACTTGATCTAATTTCTTTATACGGGATAAATGTTCTTTGGGCAGCCTGTATAGTGTTAAGAAAACTGTCATATTGATACTCTCTTCTTCACCCCAGTCCACAGTTGATAAGTGTTCTCTAAGTCCATTATAATCTGCTAAGCGAAAATCTGGGACCATTACTGAATTATCCTACTATCATACATCCATTCAATGCTAAAGGTAACTGACTTGTGGTCGCTTGAGCCGAGTTCCTCTGTAATTTCTAAATTATTAACAAGGGTTTCGCTTGCCAGAACCAAGTCAAGTAGGTTATTTCCCCTTGTAGGTTCTGTTACAAACTGCTTCAAAAGCAATCCTGAACTACTTCTAAAAAGTCGTTAGATTCTAAATCTCTGTCATGAAATTCCAATCAATCTGACTAAAGTTAAGTCCCCTAGAATTACTACGCTATGTGTCTTGTGGCCTTAACAATTTCCTCCCAAAGTAGTCTCCTTGTTCCCTATCTAAGTTTGGAGGACGGTAAATCACGCCTAAAATCAATTTTTCACACCCTCTGAAAAATTCTATCCAGACAGACTCTGTATGTGTTAATTCAGACTTTATACCGTTTTTATGCAACAATTTAAATGATCACGGACATAGAGTGCCACCCCACCCCTTTCCTGATACTTCTGTCTACTTGGAACAATTTAAAACCCTGAATGTGACATTCGCAGGCAAGTCCTGATTTTTCATATTAAACCATGTCTCAGTTATTGCAAAACATCAATATTACCCGTACTTGCAACTAATCTCAACTCGTCCATCTTATTCCTAGATAAATGGTTCAGAGAACTGACAAGTTAAAATTAGACATATGCAACACTTGGGTATCTTTATTGTGGAAAGTTTGCCACACAGTGGCTTATCAGTCCAATACAAAGTAGAAAGGTATAAGGAGAGGAGGAGTTTGAGGTTATCAGTCCTCGGCCTGGAGTCGATGTGTCTCAGTCCATCAATCTTGTTGGAAGTGTAGCAAACGGCCGTAGAGATGGCTGAACACACGACTCCAGGCCGAGGGACTGATAACCTCAAACTCCTCCTCTCCATACCTTTCTACTTTGTATTGACTGATGAATACCAGTGGCGAAACGTTTCCACAATAAAGATACCCAAGGTTATATGTGTCTAATTTAACATCTTATTCCTAGCACTACGACTATTGGTGTAATATATAAATAGAGACCTCCTTTCTCTTTACCCTTCCTGCTCATCTCTGATTTTCCACTATACCTATTACTGTCCTTGTCATCTAGTGTCACTAGCTTCACTATCCACCTTATTCTGCCTATTACTAGTTCTCCTACAACTTATAATATACAACTGACTCTGTTTTCCCAAACCCATACCACTAACTATTTCTAGCTGAAAGCCCTAACAGCTCCCTCCACTGCAGTTCATGCCCCCACCCCCGGATTGGAACTATCCCTGGAAACATGCTTTCTGCCCTAGAAGATCCCCTTTAATGAATGATTTAATTTTCCTTAAGCATTTATCCAGCCAGCAATTGACACCTTCCCCTGACAGCCATTCATTTCAACCCTCTCCTTGGCAAAATACCACATATGACAGGGTTCCCACCCTTCTTCCTAATTATGTCTATTGCTGACCTAAACCTGCTAGTCAGGTCCTCACTCCTACGTCTGCCAACACGTTGCTCCAGCACTGAGACAGATCAGGGGTTGCCCCATTACCTCTCATGATGTCGTCCAGACGGCTAAAATATCCTCCATCCTAGCCTATTGGTGGACCTTTGGGTTTCAATAGGGTTTCATAAATTCATAGGGGGAGGGGGTTGATTTTAGGGACTTCCACATAATAAAAAGAATTATCAAAGCTTTTTTCTTGGGGCATTGAAAATTAATTGAGCAAGGTTCTGGTAGTGGGACGGACTAGAAGGACTTGTTTAGTATGGCCAACAGGGCCTGCTGCAGTGTTCCTCCTTTCTTTATGTTCCCATGAGTGAGAGGGTTGACGGAGTGACTGCACTGAGTTAACAGAATCTTCAAAGCTTATTTCTTGGGCAGAATTGAAAACAGGCTGGGCAATTATTCTGTTAGTGGCTGGATTGTGAAGGACCTGCTCTGTAAATGGGCCAACAGGCCTGCTGCAGTGTCTCTCCTCTGGCGTGTTCTTATGTTATTTCTTGCATTGAAATTATGATTGAGCAAGTGTTCTGTTATGGACGGATTGTGAAGGACCTGCTCTGCAGGGCCAACAGGCCAACAGTGTCTTCCTTTCTCTTATGTTTACTCATGTGCAAGTTGATTATTCTAATTCATTGTAATACTACCACTAATACTACTACTACCAATACTACTACTACTACTACTACTACTACTACTAATACCACTAATATTACACTCATCTCAGCCTATATATGCCCTGTGTCCATGTATTGTTTGTAATTGGCTTCGACAAAGCTCCTGGAGAACGAAACGTTGCCACAATAAAATGTCACATGGTTGCATTTGTGTTCTTTACTTAACAGAGCTATATTTACAGAGGAACTATAGGCTTCACGTGCTGTACAAAAGCAAAAATAACTTAGAAGAAATTTACAGAGGAAAAAGAAAAAGTCTCCTGGATAATAGCAAGTTACAGATAGTATAGTGTATATCACATGGCACGTAGTACATATATCACAGTGGTACCGTATATAGATAATATACCATAATAAATGCTATGAAACTAAGACGGAAGTGTTAGCCTAAATAGATAGATAACTTGTGCTATAAACAGTTACTGTGTCGCCAAGATTCTACCAAGCAGGTCAGCTCGTCTTAATAATGCGTTAAATTAGACACATATGCAACACTTGGGTATCTTTATTGAGGAAACGTTTCACAATATGGCTTCACTAGTCCAATACAAAGTAGAAAGGCAAGGAGAGGGAGGGAGTTTGAGGTTATCAGTCCCTGGCCTGGAGTCAGATGTTCAGTCCATCAATCTTGTTAGAAGTCAGTACAAGGCCGTAGAGGTGGCTTATATGCTGTAATCAGTGAGATGCAGCAGGAGGGAGGCAGGCCATAGTGGTATCAACCACTAGTCGAAGTAAAAGTCCCTTGTCCAAAGGTTTGGACAATGTTGAAGAATCCCTATATCAAGATCCCAAGAAGTTGCTGTAGTCAGGATAGGATGTGGGGATGAATGGTTCTGAACCATTCATCTACATCAGTTCCTAATAATCTTCCTAAACCTACAGTGTCCCTGACCCATAGTCTATGGGATACCAGTGAGCAAAAATTCCTATTGAAATACGAAAAGGTGCACAATATTGAAATACGAATAGTAGTACAGCTTTGGTAGAAATATGATAAAGAGTGTGGAGTTGTTTCAATGAACCCAGTATACACAATAACCAGTGTTACCATAGCTATTAAATAGTAACAAAATGGTACTTAGGTGGTGATGACGAAAATTAGAAAATTCTTCTGCATTGAAATACGAAAGTATATAAGCACTGTGGGAAATACGAGAAAACCTGTAGTTGGCAGTGGCTTCCAACATACAATACGGAAAGGAAATATTCTTCCAGCAATCTTCACCAGTCAGTCTCACTACAGCCAAATAACAGTGATAAAATAGTATTTGATGTGGTGGAGGTGGAAAATTTATAAAAGCTAAATACAGTGGGGCAAGTGCCCAAACTCAGGTTGTAAAAGAGGTGCTGGATGTCACCTTTGCTGTCTATCATAGTAGGAGTCACAGAAGTCACCGGTTTCACCACATAAAAGCAAGTTATTCTTTTTTGTATCAAACTGAACACATATTACTCTGTTAAATAATATTCCAGTAGTCCTTTCATGAGCTAGTCAGTCCAAATCCCCGACCGGATTCGTTCAAAAATAAGGTATCCACTAACCGGATCTGTCCGGATTCATTCAAGAAACATGCCGTGAACCCATGACCGATTCAAAGCTGACAGAGTTTCTAGGTGCTCCAAGACCCAACCGGATTGAAAATAAGGTGTCCTGGTGACCGGCTGACTGTCTTTTAGGCGCCTTATCACACCACTCCAAACAGTTACTGCTGCAGTGGTAAGATTTTTCATACACTTATAAGTACAAATACAAATTGTTACACATATAATTCCACAGATCTACACTTTAAGGAGGTTATTAGTAGAATATCCAGTATAAATAAACAAAAAAATCACATCATAAAACCTGTGTAACCTGCAACCGAATTAACAAACACAAGCTTATGCATGATTACGCAAACTTGTGAAATGGGTCTAGAAATATCTTGCAGCAGATATTCAGGAATCATCTCCAAGAGATATTAAACCAGGGAAGTGTTTTTGGCATGTCCAAATGAGAACCAAATCAGGAAGAAAAAATCACATTGGCATTAAAAAACATTTGAAACATCAAACAGCCTTCATAGAAAACCTGACAGCATTATATAATAGATGGAAAATAAGAACAGGGAGAGGAGGAGAGAGGGAGGCGAGTTTGTTTGGAGGCAGGACAAAATGCTTCAACTTGACACTAATATCAGCCTCCTCCACGGCTTATTTATCTATCACAATTCATCTAATATGATATAATAAACAATATTAATAACATAGAACATGATGTATACCTAGAATGAATAAAATACAGTGGGTAGCCTCGGTGCTATCGCCCTGCGCAGAGATGCTGTCCCAGACAGCAACTGCAAGAATGCAGAAATGAAAGTTGATGGCCTGGAGGGAGACAGGAGCTGGTGCGGAACAGGTAGACAAGAACACGCAAAACCCAATGTTACAACCATCACCACTGAAAATAAAAAAACAAGGGACAACTTATGAATAGTAAAGATAAAATACCAGAACAACTGCAGAAGGCACCATTGTTAAAAGAAAAAGGAAGATAGAAAAGAGACCAGTAGGGAATGCAGTCACAAAAAACCAAGGCAAACAGAACCAGACCTATGCAAATTCCTTGCATTATGTATCTGCAGGCATGGAATATCTGGAAAACAGATGGGAAGTGTAACTTTGACCACTCCAATAGTGCATCAACGCATCTGCTAGGAAAAATAACAGGATGGATAATGAGAACCTTTCAAAACTAAGGATGCTGCCTACATGACACTCTTAGGTCGCTTGTTTTATCCAGACTCGAATATTGCTGCACACTAACTCGCACCTTTCTCAAGGCAGGCGAAATTCGATGACCCAGAAAATGTACAGAGAACCTTCACGGCACAAACTAAGTGGAGCAAACACTTCAATACTCCCTAGAACGCAGGGGAGTGAGATACATGATTATATACACTTGGCAAATCCTTGTGAGGATTAGTACCAAACTTGCACATGAAAATCAATCCATGAAAGCAAAAGACTTCCACAGACGATCCAACTTACTCCCCCAATGAAAATCATGGTGCCACTAGCACGATAAGAGACAACACAATACACAGGGTCCTAACTTGATTCAAAGGGCAAAATTTTTTAAAAAATGAAAAACCTTTAAAACAAAAAGGGAAAAACATTAATTTAATCTGGCAAAAGTTTAAATGAAATACATTACCCTGGGGTTTCCCAAATCCCCCCTGTCTCCCTATGGGCAAAAGACGGGTCAACACAACCCCCAATAAAAAGGGCCATGACGACGTTTCCGGGGCCCGACTCTTGGAATTCCCAAAAGCCCCACTAAAACACTAAAAGAGAACAGATGAAGGGGCTTGGGGGAGTAGGGCGGCAAAAAAACAGGGGAAGGGTACAAAGGTGGGGGGAAGGGGGGGAAAAATTTAGGTAGTAAAGGTAAAAGTAAAAGGTTTTTGAAAATTTAAAATAATTTGGGAATGAAATAAATTGCCAAAAAAATTTTTTACGGCCTTTGCAAGGGGGTAAGAGAAAAAGGGAAAGAAAAATTTTGGTAAAAAGAAGGAAAAAAAACAACAAAAAAAGAATATAAACAGGAAAAGAAAAGGAAAAAAAAAAACAATGAAACCAACTGTCTTTGAATTTCCTTTTTTTTTAAAAAAAAAGGGAAAAGGGGAACCAAAAGATTGTCCCTTTTCACGGGTTTGGGCCTTTTTTCCCCTTTTTATGTTAATGGTTTTGGGATACACTGAGGACAAACATAATGCAAATGCAGTATATACAGACTTTGTGAAAGACTTCAAAGTGGATCATTAAATAGCAAACAAAATGAATACTAAAATGAGGGGAAGAGTGAAGATGGACCCATAGGATCAATAGAACACAATTAGTAATAGAAAATAAGAGTAAAATCCAAGACAGCTACAGCGAAAAGCCTCTGTTCCACAAGGCCAGAACTTCCTTCCATTTTTTTCCCTCTACTCATCCTCAAAAAAACCCCAGCATTGGTGTTGCAGGTGTGGGAAAATTTTTTGGAATTTTCCGGGAAGTCAGTATGTAAATTTGTATAATATAATAACTGTGTATTAAAATGTTGCTGATTTGACCCTTCGAGAAATTTTGAAAAAGAAGGTGTTGGGGGGACTGCCGGGCCACCTGTTATAATGAAAATTTCTTCTGGAGTATTTGCTATTACTGCTGAGCAGTAACTGATAACACTAGGATTCCATTTTCCCGGCAGTGTTCCTCCATGACTGACATGTCCTCTGGGAACGTTCGCTTGTTTATCTCTGACTTCCTGCAGTTACCGTAAAAAACTAGGGGGAAAACGGAAAAATGCATCTTTAAACACATATTGCAACCCATTGTTGATAGGACAATGGCAGGTTTTCCATTGCCTTGTATTTTTCAGTATTGTTATATCCTAGAAAATTGGTTGAACTATCCATGATTCCAAAATTTTTCTCCTGCGACTAGGAACAGCTAACTGCTCATTCTAAGAAGCTCACTAATCTGTGAACCAACAAATTCGCCCCAAGAATTTTCCGTTCCTTAGGTACTTAAATGCTGCCACGTTTTGTCCATAACCTTAACTTTAATGGTGGTAACAAAATCCGCCGAGTCTTGAAGTGAAGGATACCGAACATTTTTTGTTGCAGGCTCCAATGAGAGTCGGAGTGGCAGTCCTTGTTGCTGTAACGAGAAGTTTCCTGAATATCCCACCCACAGAAAATAGCAGCATACTTAGTGTAGCCTCGCTGCAGTACATACTTAGTGTAGCCTCGTTGCAGTACATACTTAGTGAGCCTCGCTGCAGTACATACTTAGTGAGCCCCCCGCTGCAGTACATACTTATGTAGCCTCGCGCAGACATACTTAGTGAGCCTCGCTGCAGTACATACTTAGTGTAGCCTCGCGCAGACATACTTATGACCGCTGCAGCACATATTGGCCCCGCGCAGTACAAAATTAGTGTAGCCCTCGCAGACATACTTAGTGAGCCTCGCTGCAGTACATACTTAGTGACCTCGCTGCATACTATTTGTAGCCCGCTGCAGTACATACTTAGTGTAGCCCCGCTGCAGTACATATTGGGTGTAGCCCGCTGCAGTACATACTTAGTGTAGCCTCGCTGCAGTACAACTTAGTGTAGCCTCGCGCAGTACATACTTAGGTGTAGCCTCGCTGCAGTACATACTTAGTGTAGCCTCGCTGCAGTACATACTAGTGTAGCCTCGCTGCAGTACATACTTAGTTAGCCTTCGCTGCAGTACATACTTAGTGTAGTGCCTCGCTGCAGTACATACTTAGTGTAGCCTCGCTGCAGTCCAAGAAAATAACAGCAACTTCAAGTCGCCACAAAGCTGCCACTGATGTTTGTGAAGGCCAATATTTTGTTGTCATCATGTCTTAAACACACTAAAAGAGAGAGGGGAAGAACTCGTGGACCTGTTTGCTGTATGACCTTGCTATGTGACCTTGTTTTACGAACACAGGTATAGTATGGCCTGACCTGGTCGTAATGGATTTCAGAGTAGAGCAAACTCGGAATAGTATATGACTTGTATTTCCTTCACCAGATATAATTTGCCAGATATATACACTTATGTACACTATGTACAGAGGTTGAATAGTAAGGTATCATACGGTGACAAAGGATGGCAAGAACAGAAGCCAGAGAGAGTTAGCGTATCAGCGGGCAGCTAAGACAAGTCTGACATCGCTTACCACAAGTGATCCTCGTTGCTTCAGCTTTGGCGGATTGCCTGTGATTGGCCAATGAACCAAGGTACTGATTTAACCACGGGGCCCCTATTGATTGTTAAACCCTTAACACCTGGTTCACTGGTTGGGAGGCAGCCTATATGGGAGTGTGACATACGAAGAATAAAATGTAACATACTCTTAGAATGCCACACCTTGCTACTGTGTGACCCACTTGCTGTGTGACCTTTCTTGTAAACCCACTTGTTGTGTGACCTGCTTGCTGTGTGGCCCACTTGTTGTGTGATCTGCTTGATGTTAACCTGCTGTGTGACCTTGATATGTGACCTACTTGCCGTGTGACCTACGTGCTGTGTGACCTTGATGTGCGATCTGCTGCTGTGCGACCTGCTTTATTTCATGAAAATGACGATTTGCTTAACGTCTTATGTCGTCACCTTAGACTCTTCTTCGACATCAAGATCAGGTTTTTCAGGGAAGGAGTGGGTAAGGGGGTGTGTGGAGAATGTATCGGTGACCTTGACTGGGGAGGGGAGGATGGTGGAAGGTGTCAGGGGGCAAGCAATGGGGGTTTGTTTTGGGCAGGGGTCCTGGTAAGGTCTGGCATAAGTAAGTGTAGGTGGGGATTCATATATGCATATAGTATATGTATATGCCTGATGTCCCTTATGTCTTGAACTTGGTGTTTTTGAGTTGCGTGATTTCACCTATAATAGATTTGTTATAGTCTGTTCATTCCTTTTTTATAATATTTATATAAAAAAATTGTTATGATTCTGGTTATATGTATTGATGTGATTCCCTGGCATACTGAGCACCTTGTACGTTACAGTATAAACTAATGTTCATATATTATGTATATTATTGTTCAAGGTTAAGTACCAAAGAAAGAATGGCTAATATACATAGACAAGTTTTGTCATACACGTTTCCCAATGTTTTGTGTCAGTCTCACTGATGACGGAGGTGGTGATAGTGGTCTCACTGATGACGTGAGGTGGTGATAGTGTGTCTCACTGATGACGTGAGGTGGTGATGGTGTGTCTCACTGATGACGTGAGGTGGTGATAGTGTGTCTCACTGATGACGTGAGGTGGTGATAGTGTGTCTCACTGATGAAGTGAGGTGGTGATGGTGTGTCTCACTATGACGTGAGGTGGTGATAGTGTGTCTCACTGATGACGTGAGGTGGTGATAGTGTGTCTCACTGATGACGTGAGGTGGTGATAGTGTGTCTCACTGATGAAGTGAGGTGGTGATGGTGTGTCTCACTGATGACGGAGGTGGTGATAGTGTGTCTCACTGATGAAGTGAGGTGGTGATGGTGTGTCTCACTGATGACGTGAGGTGGTGATAGTGTGTCTCACTGATGACGTGAGGTGGTGATAGTGAGTCTCACTGATGACGTTAGGTGGTGATAGTGTGTCCCACTGATGACGTGAGGTGGTGATAGTGTGTCTCACTGATGACGTGAGGGGTGATAGTGTGTCTCACTTTATGACGTAAGGTGGTGATAGTGTGTCTCACTGATGACGTGAGGTGGTGATGGTGTGTCTCACTGATGAAGTGAGGTGGTGATAGTGTCTCACTGATGAAGTGAGGTGGTGATGGTGTGTCTCACTGATGAAGTGAGGTGGTGATAGTGTGTCTCACTGATGACGTGAGGTGGTGATAGTGTGTCTCACTGATGACGTGAGGTGGTAATAGTGTGTCTCACTGATGACGTGAGGTGGTGATAGTGTGTCTCACTGATGACGTAAGGTGGTATAGTGTGTCTCACTGATGAAGTGAGGTGGTGATGGTGTGTCTCACTGATGAAGTGAGGTGGTGATGGTGTGTCTCACTGATGAAGTGAGGTGGTGATAGTGTGTCTCACTGATGAAGTGAGGTGGTGATGGTGTGTCCACTGATGAAGTGAGGTGGTGATGGTGTGTCTCACTGATGAAGTAGGTGGTGATGGTGTGTCTCAGTGATGAAGTGAGGTGGTGATAGTGTGTCTCACTGATGAAGTGAGGTGGTGATTCTGGGGTCTCACTGATGAAGTGAGGTGGTGATGGTGTCTCACTGAAGTGAGGTGGTGATGGTGTGTCTCACTGATGAAGTGAGGTGGTGATGGTGTGTCTCACTGATGAAGTGAGGTGATGTGTCTCACGATGAAGTGAGGTGGTGATAGTGTGTCTCACTGATGAAGTGAGGTGGTGATGGTGTCTCACTGATGAAGTGAGGTGGTGATAGTGTGTCTCACTGATGAAGTGAGGTGGTGATAGTGTGTCTCACTGATGAAGTGAGGTGGTGATGGTGTCTCACTGATGAAGTGAGGTGGTGATGTGTGTCTCACTGATGAAGGGGAGGTGTTTGATAGGGGTGTTTTCTCACTGATGAAGTGAGGTGGTGATGTGTGTCTCACTGATGAAGTGAGGTGGTGATGTGTGTCTCACTGATGAAGTGAGGTGGTGATGTGTGTCTCACTGATGAAGTGAGTGGTGATGTGTGTCTCACTGATGAAGTGAGGTGGTGATGTGTGTCTCACTGATGAAGTGAGGTGGTGATAGTGTGTCTCACTGATGAAGTGAGTGTGATGTGTGTCTCACTGATGAAGTGAGGTGGTGATGTGTGTCTCACTGATGAAGTGAGGTGGTGATAGTGTGTCTCAGTAAGGAGTGTGATGGTCTCACGGTGAGGTATGTGTCCACGTAGTAGTGATAGTGTCCCTGATGGAGTGGTGATGTGGTCCGATAGGAGGTGATAGTGTCCACTGATAGAGGAGTGCCACTATAAGGTGATGTGCTCACTGATGAAGTAGTGTGATTGTCTCACTGATAAGGGAGGTCAGAGGTGTGTCCACATGAAGTGAGTGGTGATGTGTGTCTCACGATGAAGTGAGGTGATGGTGTCCACTGATAAGTGAGGTGGTGATGTGTCCACTGATGAAGTGAGTGGTGATGTGTCTATGAAAGAGTGGTGATGTGTCTCACTGATGAAGTAGGTGGATAGTGTGTCTCACTGATGAAGTGAGTGGTGATGTGTGTCTCACTGATGAAGAGGTGGTGATGGTGTGCTCACTGATGAAGTGAGGTGGTGATGTGTGTCCACTGATGAGATGGTGATGGTCCACATAGGAGGTGGATGTGTGTCCACTGATAAGTGAGGTGGTGATGTGTCCACTGATGAAGTGAGGTGGTGATTGTGTCCACTGATAGTGGGTGGTGATGGTGTCTCACTGATGAAGTGAGGGGGATGTGTAGATGTGATGGGATGTGTCTCATGATGAGGTGGTGATAGTGTGTCTCACTGATGAAGTGAGGTGGTGATGGTGTGTCTCACTGATGAAGTGAGGTGGTGATAGTGTGTCTCACTGATGAAGTGAGGTGGTGTAGTGTGTTCACTGATGAAGTGAGGTGTAGGTGTCTCACTGATGAAGTGTGGTGATAGGTGGTGATGTGTCTCACTGATGAAGTGAGGTGGTGTAGTGTGTCCACTGATGAAGTGAGGGGTGAGTGTGTCTCACTGATGAAGTGAGGTGGTGATGTGGTCTCACTGAAAGTGGGTGTGTAGGTGGTTAGGGTGAGATGGTGAGGTGGTCTATGTCAGAGAGTGAGGTGTGTATGTGTATGTGAATGAGTGGTGAAGTGTGTGTGAGGGTGTGTGTGTCTCACTGATGAAGTGAGGTGGGATAGGTGTCTACTGATGAAGTGGGTGGTGATAGTGTGTCTCACTGATGAAGTGAGGTGGTGATGTGTGTCTCACTGATGAAGTGAGGTGGTGATGGTGTGTCTCACTGATGAGTGAGGTGGTGATGGTGTGTCTCACTGATAAGTGAGGTGGTGATGGTTACTGATGAAGTAGGTGGTGATAGTGTCTCACTGATGAAGTGAGGTGGTGATGGTGTGTCTCACGATGAAGTGAGTGGTGATAGTGTGTCTACTGATGAAGTGAGGTGGTGATGGTGTTCACTGATGAAGGAGGTGGTGATAGTTGTCTCACTGATGAATGAGGGTGATGTGTGTTCCATGATGGTGTAGTGATGGGTGAGTGGATAGTGTGTCTCACTGATGAAGTGAGGTGGTGATGTGTCTCACTGATGAAGTGAGGTGGTGATAGTGTGTCTCACTGATGAAGTGAGGTGGTGATGTGTGTCTCACTGAAGTGAGGTGGTGATGTGTGTCTCACTGATGAAGTGAGGTGGTGATGTGTGTCTCACTGATGAGTGAGGTGGTGATAGTGTGTCTCACTGATGAAGTGAGGTGGTGATAGTGTGTCTCACTGATGAAGTGAGGTGGTGATAGTGTGTCTCACTGATGAAGTGAGGTGGTGATGTGTGTCTCACTGATGAAGTGAGGTGGTGATAGTGTGTCTCACTGATGAAGTGAGGTGGTGATGTTGTCTCACTGAAGTAGGTGGTGATGTGTGTCTCACTGATGAAGTGAGGGTGATGTGTGCCCTGATGAGAGGTATGTGTTCCACTGATGAAGTGAGGTGGTGATGTGTGTCTCACTGATGAAGTGAGTGGTGATGGTGTTCTCACTGATGAAGTGAGGTGGTGATGTGTGTCTCACTGATAGAGTGGAGGTGGTGATGAGTGTGTCTCACTGATGAAGTGAGGTGGTGATGTGTGTCTCACTGATGAGTGAGTGGGATGTGTCTCACTGATGAAGGAGGTGGTGATGGTGTGTCTCACTGATGAAGTGAGTGGTGATGGTGTGTCTCACTGATGAAGTGAGGTGGTGATGTGTGTCTCACTGATGAAGTGAGGTGGTGATAGTGTGTCTCACTGATGAAGTGAGGTGGTGATGTGTGTCTCACTGATGAAGTGAGGTGGTGATGTGTGTCTCACTGAAGTGAGGTGGTGATGGGTGTCACTGATGGAGGTGGTATGTGTGTCTCACTGATGAAGTGAGGTGGTGATAGTGTGTCTCACTGATGAAGTGAGGTGGTGATGTGTGTCTCACTGATGAAGGGAGGTGGTGATAGTGTGTCTCACTGATGAAGTGAGGTGGTGATAGTGTGTCTCACTGATGAAGTGAGGTGGTGATAGTGTGTCTCACTGATGAAGTGAGGTGGTGATAGTGTGTCTCACTGATGAAGTGAGGTGGTGATAGTGTGTCTCACTGATGAAGTGAGGTGGTGATAGTGTGTCTCACTGATGAAGTGAGGTGGTGATGGTGTGTCTCACTGATGAAGTGAGGTGGTGATAGTGTGTCTCACTGATGAAGTGAGGTGGTGATAGTGTGTCTCACTGATGAAGTGAGGTGGTGATGTGTGTCTCACTGATGAAGTGAGGTGGTGATGTGTGTCTCACTGATGAAGTGAGGTGGATGGTGTGTCTCACTGATGAAGTGAGGTGGTGATAGTGTGTCTCACTGATGAAGTGAGGTGGTGATAGTGTGTCTC
>WNWK01025561.1:0-28418 GCA_009830355.1 Cherax destructor | reverse complement strand
GAGGATGACAAAGTTGATCCCATGTATCAGAAATCTTCCCTATGAGGATAGACTGAGGGCCTTGAATCTGCACTCTCTAAAAGGCTAGAATTAGGGGGATATGATTGAGGTGTATAAATGGAAAACAGGAATAAATAAAGGGGATGTAAATAGCGTGCTGAAAATATCCAGCCAAGACAGGACTCGCAGCAATGGTTTCAAGTTGGATGAGTGGAACAAACTCCCGAGTACCGTCATAGGGGCTGGGACGTTGTGTAGTTTTAAAAATAGGTTAGATAAATACATGAGTGGGTGTGGGTGGGTGTGAGTTGGACCTGATTAGCTTGTGCTACTAAGTCGGATGCGGTACTAATTCCTTAAGTGGAAGTGACCTGACTACCTGGAGAGGGTTATTTCCAGGTGGGGTGCGGGTGGGTGTGAGTTGGTCCTGACTAGCTTGTGCTACTAGGTCAGATGCAGTGCTCCTTCCTTAAGTGAATGTAACCTGACCTGGCTGGGTCGAGGCATTGGCTTAAGCCGGTTGGAGACTTGGACCTGCTCGCATGGGCCAGTAGGCCTGCTGCAGTGTTCCTTCTTTCTTATGTTCTTATGAGTAATGTCTTTGCTTGGTCTGCTGTATAATAATTACAGTTGCTGTTCGATGTGTGTAAGTCATTTAATAAAAGGTTGATATCAGGATCAATGCTTGTAATCATATGACAGTGTGATTCTACAACAAGACTTTTGAACAAAGTATTATGTTAAACTTAATACAGTATATTATGATACTAAACTTATTTATCTTACTAGGTAATGTATTGCTTCAAGTAGTTTTTTAAAAAAATTAAAGAGATACAGTTAACTTTTAATATGGGACAATTTGATGAATTAACACTGACTGTTTCGGTCATATATATACGTCTTAAAAGCCAGTGTTTCGGACGTATATACTATACTCATAAAATTCTAGCGGCTTCAAATCAAATGGGAGAAAGCTGGTAGGCCCACATATGAGAGAATGGGTCTGTGTGGTCAGTGTGCGCGGTATAAAAAAAAACCCTGCAGCACGAAGTGTATAATGAGAGAAAAAAAATCCGACCATGTTTTTGGATTAAAATGCCGACTTTGAGGTGCATTTTCGTATAGTATTTATGGTTGTATTCTCTTTTTCGTGGTCTCATTTCATAGAATGGAAAACATATTACTGGAATAGAGATGATTTTGATTAGTTTCATGATGAAAATGATCTTGAAATTGAGCTCAAAGTAGCGGAAATGTTCGATTTTTGTCAATGTTCAAGAATAAACAAATCACGCCACGCGTCCAATACACATCAACTGGTGAGTCTAATATTCTTTCACAAGTGCACCGATATTATTTATACCATTTTTACAATAATGCAATAGTCTGCATAACAATAAATCTTCTATTTTTGAGTGAATAAAAAATCAAAATAGAAAGCAAGAGTAATATAAGAGGGGCCTAAAGACGTGACTAATGAACAGATAACATCTTATTTTAGTGCCAGGAATGTCTGCATTGTTTATTGTGGACCCTATTTTGAAATTGACATCTTTTTTATTTTTCATGAAATTGGCAAAATTGCTGCCAATTTCTGATCACTTTATTGGGTAGTTGAAATTGGTAAATTGGTGGTTTCTTGTACTCAATCAATAGAACAAATGGATTCTAAAGAAATAGCTATGAGTTTGGTCGACTGTAACAATGGAATTGGCCAAAAATAGGGCTTCAAAGTCAGCAAAATCGCCGATGCGTATATATCGCTGACATCGCTAACTTTGCGAGAGCGTAATTCCATAAGTTTTCCATCAAATTTCGTACTTTTGGCGTCATTACCATCGGGAAAAGATTCTCTATCATTTCATAAGAAAAAATCATTTAATTTTTTTCCAAAATTTTGCGACACAGAATGACAGTTTCAGAATGGAGCCTCCAACAGTCAAAGGGTTAATATTGGACAGTTATATTATTAGAGTTTGACAAAGGTTGTTGATTTAGAATAGAAATTTACTGAACACAATAATATTGCTTGGTACTGGAAGTGATAATTTAAAGTTAATAGTCTTTAGGTAATGGTAGTTAAAAGAAAAAAATAAAGAAAACAAAATTAATAGTTTATAAATAGTAGATTAAAATAAGTAATATATAATACTACAGGGATATTGCTAATTCTTATTATGGCACAAGTTTGACAATATAAGCTTGCACTGGTTATCTGATCTATAATAATAGTTTATAATAGTAAGTAATGGTAAATGGCCACAATTTTCTCCAAGCAGAGTTCTAAGTCCTGGAAGTCACTCCCTGCCAAGCCTTACCTATAAAGCTTATGCAATGGAGGATAATGAAGTGATTCCTCCAGAACTCTCTTAGGGTCAAATGAGTGTCCGAGGTCACTTTAAAGCACCTTTGAAACACTGCTTTGGTGTAGAGTTTTTTGAAGTTAGAAATGACCTGCTGTTCCATGGGCTGGATGAGAGGAGTGGTGTTAGGAGGCAAGAACTTCACTGTTATAAAACGGAAGTCCCTAAACAATTGGTCTTCCAAGTCTGGAGAATGAGCAGGGGCATTGTCCAGTACCAGGAGGCACTTTAGTGGCAATTTACGTTCCAGGAGGTATTTTTTCACACTGGGGCCAAACACATCATTGACCCACTCTTTGAAAATGTGCCCTGTGACCCATGCCTTATTATTAGCTTTCCACATCACACAATTTATTCTTGATGACATTGTTTTTCTTGAACACTGGGATTTTCAGTTATACACCAGTAAAGGCTTCACTTTAAAATCCCCACTAGCTTTACCACAGAACAAAAGAATTAGCCAATCCTTCACAGGTTGTGTCCTGGCAGTGCCTTTTCCTCCTGAGTGATGTAGGTCCTCATTGGCATTTTCTTTCAAAAGAGACCTGTTTCGTCACAATTGAACAGTTGTTGGGGACTAATCCTTCAGCCTCTGCGTACTCCTTGAATTCATCAACGAATTCTTCGACCGCACATTTGTCTGAACTTGCAGCCTCACCATGCTTTACAACACTGTGTATGCCACTATGCTTCTTGAATCTGTTGAACCAGCCTCTGCTGGCCTTAAATTCACTCACAGCAGCACTCGTTCCAGGCATTTTCTTTACGAGATCCGCATGCAACTGCCTTGCCTTTTGCAAATGATCGACTCCACAACACTATCTCCCGCTAACTGTTTTTCTTTGATCCACACCAACAACTTCTCCACATCTTCGATTCCTTGTGATCTCTGTTTCGTTAGCATATTTACCCCTTTTGCAACTTTAGCTTCCTCGATTTCTACTTTCTTTGCCAGGATGGAACAGATTGTTGATTTCGACTTCCCATACATCCTGGCAAGCTCGGCTTAACGTACGCCACTTTCGTATTTTTCTACAATCTTTCTTGAATTCTATCGTGTTTCTCACCTTCTTTAACAAAGGGCTGGCACTAGGAACTTTCTTTGGGCCCATGGTGGCTTATTTCGTAGTCACACTCAATAGTTAAGCACAAAAACAATGGAACGTGTGAAGTAATGCTCGCTGTGACAGAGCCAGACTGAGACACATACGCATGAGTGGCGGCATCACGGGTGGACAGACGCGTCTGATACGTATGATTTCCGGGTGGAGGTACGAAATCCGGACCAAAATTTAGCACAGTGTTTTAAATCCGAAACGTACAATATTCGGTGCATACGAAATCCGGGGTTCCACTGTAATAATAATAATAATAAAAAAGCCTGGCTTTTAATGAGCTATGATGCAACCTGGAAATTTGTTCTACTCATCTACAACTCCTTACTTACTATTAAGATAAGATTTGTTTGGATTTTTAACCCAGAGGATTAGGCACCCAGGATAACCCAAGTCAGTGTGTCATCAAGGACTGTCTTATTTGCACTGGGGGTCCTTCAATCTTGTCCCCCAGGATGCGACCCACACCAGTCGACTAATACCCAGGTACCTACTTACTGCTAAGTGAACAAGGACAGCAGGTGTAAGGAAACATGCCCAACGTTTCCATCTATACCGGGGATTGAACCAGACACTCAGTGTGAGGCAATTGTGTTGGCAACCAGTGTGGGTAAGAGCTGCAATGTGTCTGTGATAGTTAAAGAATTTGTGATAGTGTGGGTGGGATAGTTACAATGAGTGGAAGAGTTAGTGGGTGAGAGTTTCAGCATTGGTCAGAAAGTTATATTTCAAGTGCAACACTTACCAGTGTGGGTTGGATACTTACAAGTGGGTATTATGGTCATGACATGGATGTAATTGTATAAACCTTGGTAACTGATACTGACAAAATGATTTAAAAGACATGCAAGCAATTACTAAGATATGTTTATTAGAAAAGTTTTCATCATTGAACCTTTACCAAAGTCCCAGAATCAAAATGTTTTCTAATAAATGTCCTAATTTTTGCTCGTGGTCTTAAACCATGGAGATATAATAGTTATAGCATGGGTGTGATAGTTCCAGTCTGGGCATGATGGTTAATAGTGTGTGATAAGTTATGGAACAGATATGATAGCTAGGGCATGGTTGTAATAGTTACAGCATAGGTGCAATGGCACAACAGCGATGGGGTGCTAAAGCCTCCACAGATGGAAATAATTTTTATTTTCCCGACCAGTATTATACTAAACCAGTGATCATGAAAGTACAATAGCTTTAATAAATTTCAGACACTGAAAATAAGGTTTTATAAAGATGATGTCTTTAATTTTTAAGACCCTATATTAATATCCTGGGCATGATGGTTGTGGTGTGGGTGTGATGGTTGTGGTGTGGGTGTGGTGCTTGTGTGGGTGTGGTGGTTGTGGTGTGATGGTTGTGGTGTGATGGTTGTGGTGTGGGTGTGGTGTGTGGTGTGGTGGTTGTGGTGTGGGTTGTGGTGTGGGTGTGGTGGTTGTGTGTGGGTGTGGTGGTGTGGGTGTGGTGGTTGTGGTGTGGGTGTGGTGGTGTGGTGTGTGTGGTGGGTGTGGTGGTGTGTGGGTGTGGTGGTTGTGGTGTGGTGTGGTGGTGTGGTGGGTGTGGTGTGGTGTGGGTGTGGGTGTGGTGTGGTGTGGTGGTGTGGTGTGGGTGGTTGTGGTGTGTGGTGGTTGTGGTGTGGTGGTGGTGTGGTGTGGGTGTGGTGGTTGTGGTGTGGTGGTGGTGGTTGTGGTGTGGGTGTGGTGGTTGTGGTGTGGGTGTGGTGGTTGTGGTGTGGGTGGTGGTTGTGGTGTGGGTGGTGGTTGTGGTGTGGGTGTGGTGGTGGTTGTGGTGTGGGTGGTAGTGGTTGTGGTGTGGTGTGGTGAGTGGTGTGGTGATGGGTGTGGTGAGGGTGTGGTGTGGTGTGGTGGTGGTGTGTGGTGTGGTGTGGTGGTGGTTGTGGTGTGGGTGTGATGGTTGTGGTGTGGGTGTGATGGTTGTGGTGTGGGTGTGATGGTTGTGGTGTGGGTGTGATGGTTGTGGTGTGGGTGTGATGGTTGTGGTGTGGGTGTGATGGTTGTGGTGTGGGTGTGATGGTTGTGGTGTGGGTGTGTGGTTGTGGTGTGGGTGTGTGGTTGTGGTGTGGGTGTGATGTGTGGTGTGGTTGTGGTGTGTGATGGTTGTGGTGTGGGTGTGATGGTTGTGGTGTGGGTGTGTGGTTGTGGTGTGATGGTTGTGGTGTGGGTGTGATGGTTGTGGTGTGGTGTGATGGTTGTGGTGTGGGTGGATGGTTGTGGTGTGGGTGTGAGGTGGTGGTGTGGTGTGGTGGTGTGGTGTGTGGTGTGGTGTGGGTGTGATGGTTGTGGTGTGGGTGTGGTGGTTGTGGTGTGGTGTGTGTGGTTGTGGTGTGGGTGTGATGGTGTGTGGTGTGGGGTGATGGTGTGGTGTGTGGTGTGGGGTGGTGTGGTGGTTGTGGTGTGGGTGTGATGGTTGTGGTGTGGGTGTGATGGTTGTGGTGTGGGTGTGATGGTTGTGGTGTGGGTGTGATGGTTGTGGTGTGAGGTGTATGGTGTGTGGTGTGGGTGTGAGTGATGGTTTTTGGTGGTGGTGTGATTTTGGTTGATGGTGTGGGTGTGATGCCCTAAGGGTGTAATACTTAGCAATATGGGTGATATTTAGGGTGAGTGATATGTATGGTGGGTGTGATGGCTGCAGTGTAGGTGTAATACTAGTGTGGGCACAATAAGATTGGTGGTGTGATACTTGCCAGTATGGGGTGTGATACTTAGTGTGGGTGCAATACATATATGAATGTGATATTTACCAGTGTGGGTGTTAGGTGCAGCAAAAAATGCAGTGTGTTTAAATTGAAAATATTAGTTTTATTTTTGTGGGGATATTTGTGAACCTTCACAGCTTGGAGGGGAGGTGCAACTTTTGGGTTTCCTTGATTTGATGATCAATTTTCAAATCAAATGAAACCAAAAACTTGTACGTCCACAAGAAGTGCAATTGTATAAACACGTGCAAAAAATAAGATGTAATTTTCAACACGTCAAGCACACTGCACCTCCCTTGCTGCCACAATGTGAGTTACAGTGTGGGTGTGATAGTTACAGGGTGAGCTTGGTAAGTAACTTAGTGGGTGGGTGTTAACTTGAGTCTGGGTCTGATGGTCTCGGTGGGGACGTGATGGTTATGGTAGTGCGATAGTTACGGTATGGAAGTGATAGTGTAGTGAGTTAAAGTGCGGGGCTGATAGTTACTGTGGAGGTGATAGTGTGGGTATGATAGTTACTGACGGTGCGTGATAGCGTGTGGGCGTGATAGTGTGGGCGTGATGGTTATGGGTGTACCTGTCATCCTGTGACAGCAGTCTTCCCGGATGTTGGAGTGGCGGAGGATGGAGGCGGTGGTGTTGGAGGTATCACTGGAGGTGTGGGCGCAGGGTATGTGTAGTGGTGGTGTGGGTACTGCCTGCTGCTGCTGCTGCTGCTCGCTGCTGCTGCTGCACTAGAGCTGCCCCTCCCTGCCCCACCAGGGTGAGCACAGCGCCACCTCTTGCTACCGCATTATCAACACAGCCTTCACAGCGGCACCTACTGTCAACCACTTGTCACACTCATACACACTTGGTGGGCCAGCAATTCACACGCGGGGTTCTAGATCCACTATGTGTTGCGTTTGTTTAGCACTGAGAGGGGAGGGTTTGCCAGGGAACACAAATATGTGGAGAATCTGGGAGGCGGCGGAGCGTGAGTACCACCAGGACGCTCAAGCAAGGCTGACTGACACATACACTGCTGCATTGTGGGTAGCTGCGCATGCGCACTAGCAGGGCGCGCCGCACCCGCGCTCTTTGAACTACATTATAGTAAGCAGGTAAGTATGTTTATTTAGGTACAAGTACACATAATTATAATTACCATACATAGCTTAACATATGTGCAAATTACCTAAGATAACCCAAAAAAGTCATACAAAGTGACTTATTTTCATTGGAGTAAGTAGAAAGAACTCGCCTATCTGTATCTACAGATAAGCGAGTCTTTTAGGTACAGGTACACATAAATACAATTATCATACATAGTGTAAATTACCCAGGATAACCCAGAAAGTCTCAACTCATGGCTCTGACTCTTTTACTGGTTCACTTTTGTAACTTTGTGAGCTCTATCATACCTGCTCTTAAAGTTGTTTCTGTTAGGTTAATTATTTTATTATGTACTCCATACCCAACATGTGGGTGGTAGACAAAAGATAGCAGGCACATAATAGGTTCAGGGACTAGGTACCAAACTTTTTATAAGTAAGCAAGTTACAGTAGTAATTAACTATTTACATGTTTATCTTGCTAAAATCGTAATGAGTTATTTATGCAGACATGAATTCAGTCACAAAAATATTACAGTGTAGCTTATATATGGTTTTGAATAGTTTACATTGCCTTATATCTGAGCAAGTTAAGATTGAATTTAAATAAGTTTAAGTGGTTATGATTTATTAACAATGAGGAAATTCATGGTATTTATTTTTCCAGAATGGCTGGTAATATGCACTGTGGATAAATACTTTGGCATTTCATGAACATCTGTGAGTAAATTGCTTCTGAATTCGCCGATCTTATCACATTCCAGCAAATAATGACTCAAGGTGTGACAACTGTCCCTCTGGCAAAGTTTACATTTAGTTATGTCTACATCAGCTGGTGATACATCCTCCCAGAGATTTTGTTGACCAGCCAGAGCCTAGCAGTAATGATATCGAGGAGTCTGCTGAATTTATTGGATGCACTATACACACGTGGCTCCACCTGCGTGATATAATGATGATAGATGGACTGACTGGTGTTAATCTCCCTCAGCTTCAAGTCAGTGAAGTTCGACTGAAGTTCTTTTTCGAATTATTGTCCTCAAATTACTAACTGACAGCCTGCGATTGTTATCTAAACCTTTCCTGAAGGCATATGCCTTTGCCAGTTTATTAGTTCTATCATGAATTTGAAGATAAATAGGACATGGAATCCACAAGCGTACTCTGATTCCACTAATTACATTCCTAATGTGAGAAACCTGAGATGAAAATGTAAGAAGATCTCACTTTCAAGGAGCAAAGCTCAGCTATCAAAACTTTGAGGCCCAGTCCCTGGACCCATTATGTACCTCTGTAATATTTTGACTACCGCCCACAGGATGGGTATGGGCTGCATAATAAAGATATTAAACTAAACTAAAACTCGTTCTATCTAGGCTGGAATATTGCTGTATATTAACAAGCCCCCTTCAAGGCAGGCAAAAATCGCAGAGCTGGAAAATGTACAGAGAACCTTTACAGCTCGTATAAATTTACCTGGAGAGGGTTTCGGGGTCAACGCCCCCGCAGCTCGATCTGAGACCAGGCCTCATGGTGGATCAGGGTCTAATCAACCAGGCTGTAACTGCTGGCTGCACGCAGACTGACGTACGAACCACAGCCTGGTTGGTCAAGTGCTGACTTTAGGTGCCTGTCCAGTGCCTTCTTGAAGACAGCCAGGGGTCTATTGGTAATCCCCCTTATGTATGCTGGAAGACAGTTGAACAGTCTTGGGCCCCGGACACTTATTGTGTTGTCTCTCAATGTACTCGTGGCGCCCTGCTTTTCATTGGGGAAAATTGCATCTCGTGCCGAGTCTTTTGCTTTCATAGGAAGTGATTTTCATATGCAAGTTTGGTACTAATCCCTCTAGGATTTTCCATGTGTATATTATCATGTATCTCTCTCGCCTGCGTTCCAGGGAGTACAGATCAAGGACTTTCAACTGTTCCCAGTAATTTAGGTGCCTTATCGTACTTATGTGTGCCGTGAAAGTGCTTTGGTTAGCAATGTCGCGAGCTAGAGAGAATAAGCGATTTGAAGAGAATCATCATGGGCTTGGCATCCCTAGTTTTGAAGGTTCTCATTATCCATCCTATCATTATCCTAGCAGATGTGGTAGATACATTGTTGTGGTCTTTGAAGGCGAGATCCTCTGACATTATCACCCCCAAGTCCATCACATTACTTTTTCGCTGTATTGTATTGTTAGAATTTGTCGTATGCCCTGATATATTTTTAATTTCCTCAAGTTTTCAATATCTGAGTAGTTGAAATTTCTCCTCATTGAACTTCATATTGTTTTGAGTGGCCCATTTGAAGATTTGGTTTATGTCTGCTTGGAATCTTGCGGTGTCTTCGATGGAGGTCACTGCCATGGCAATCCGGGTGTCATTCGCAAAGGAAGACATAGAGCTATGGCTTACATCTCTGTCTATGTCGGATACGAGGATGAGGAATAGAATGGGAGCGAGTACTGTGCCTTGTGGAACAGAACTTTTCACCGTAGCTGCCTCGGACTTTACTCTGTTTACTATTACTCTTTGTGTTCTATTTGTCAGGACGTTATAGATCCATCTACCAACTTTTCCTGTTATTTCTTTATCACACATTTTATGCGCTATTACACCATGGTCACACTTGTCGAAAGTTTTTGCAAAGTTTTTGCAAAGTTTTGCAGTCTTTCTTTGCAGATGACACCCGAATCTGTATGACAGTGTCCACCGTTGAAGACACTGCAAGACTCCAAGCAGACATAAACCAAATCTTTAAATGGGCTGCAGAAAACAATATGAAGTTCAATGCTGAGAAATTTCAATTACTCAGATACGGAAAACGTGAAGAAATTAAAATCTCATCGGAGTACAAAACTAATTCCAACCACACAATAGAGCGAAAAACTAATGTCAAAGACCTGGGAGTGATCATGTCAGAGGATCTCACCTTCAAGGACCATAACACCGTAGCAATCACATCTGCTAGAAAAATGACAGGATGTATAATGAAAACCTTCAAAACCAGGGATGCCAAGCCCATGTTGACACTTTACAGATCGCTTGTTCTATCTAGGCTGGAATATTGCTGCACACTAACTGCACCTTTCAAGGCGGGGGAAATTGCTGACCTTAAAATGTGCAGAGAACCTTCACGGCACGCATAAGTGCGATAAACCACCTCAATTACTGGGAACGCTTGAAGTTCCTAAACCTGTACTCTCTAGAACGCAGGCAGGAGAGATACATTATTATATACACGTGGAAAATTCTCGAGGGATTAGTACCAAACTTGCACACGAGAGTCACTCCCTACGAAAGCAAAAGACTCGGCAGGCGATGTAACATCCCCCCAATGAAAAGCAGGGGTGCCACTAGCACGTTGAGGGACAACACAATAAGTGTCAGGGGCCCAAGATTGTTCAACTGCCTCCCAGCATACATCAGGGATTACCAACAAACCCCTGGCTGTCTTCAGAGCAGGCACTGGACAGGCACCTCAAAGTTGGTACCTGACCAGCCGGGCTGTGGTTCGTACGTTGGACTGCATGCGGCCAGCAGTAACAGCCTGGTTGATCAGGCTCTGATCCAACATGAGGCCTGGTCACAGACCGGGCCGAAGGGGCGTTGACCCCTGGAATTCTCTCCAGGTAAACTCCAGGTATACTACATCTGTATTTTGTTTATCCTCTACAGCATCCAGGACCTTGTCACAATGGTCCAGTAGCTGGGACAGGCAGGAGCGACCTGCTCTAAACCCTAAACCCGTGTTGCCCTGGGTTGTGCAATTGTTGGGTATCTAGGTGGTTGGCGATCTTGCTTCTTAGAACCCTCTCAAAGATTTTTATGATATGGGATGTTAGTGCTTTGCAATTGCTTGACTGCCACCTTTGTGGAGTGGGGCTATGTCTATTGTTTTTAGTGAGTGTGGGATGACCCCTGTGTCCATGCTCCCTCTCCATAGAATGCTGAAGGCACGCGACAGGGGCTTCTTGCAATTCTTGATGAACACGGAGTTCCATGAGTCTGGGCTTGGGGCAGAGTGCATGGGCATGTCATTCATTGCCCTTTCAAAGTCTTGTGGAGTTAAGATAATATCCGAGATTTTTGAGATGACCAAATTTTGGGTTTCGTTCATAAAGAATTCATTTGGATTGTCGACCCTTAGTCTAGGCAGCGTCTCACTGCTGGCTGTCATCTGTGTATGTCCCATCTCGTCTAAGCAGGGGCCCAATACTGGATGCTGTTTTTTCCTTAGATTTGGCATAAGAGAAGAAGTATTTTTTTTTCATTTTCCTTTATGGCTTTTAGTTCTTCCTGCGATTCTTGTCTCCTGTAAGATTCCTTCAGCTTAAGTTCGATATTTGCAATTTCATTGACCAGTTGCCTCCCTTCGTATTTCAGATATATTGGCCCCTCTCAGCAGCTCTGTGACTCTTTGCCTTCGTCTGTATTCAAGATTCAAGATGATTTATTTCTCTGTAAAAATTACAATGTGTTTTACATTTAAAGACAATAATTACAAAGATTGTCGTTAACATGCCTAGCATGGCTGGGCATGCTAGGCATTTCGGGCAGACTTAATACTAGTTCTTAATCTATATTACAAATTACATATGAATTCAAATTTCAAATGATTAAATATATGTTACAATAGTGAAAAAGTTAATTTTCCAGGATAGTTAGAAGTTTGATTTAAAATTAGTAATAAAATTTTTCTTGATTAAATTTCTATTTACAATATTGGAGTATTCAGGAAATAAGCTGTTCAATTTATTAGACAATAGTATATTAAAAATTTTTGTTTTGTCCTTTGGCATTTAAGAGTTTTATTGTTACAATATGTGGGTTATGAGATAAGATGTTTATTGTATTGAAATTAGCTAGTTATTAAGATGTTTGTGTTTGATTACATTGTCTATGTGAGTGTGTATTTTATACATGTTGTGTAGATGTGTATTGTATAGGTGTGTGTGTGCATTAAAATTTGCACCAATAACTATTAAGTTGATGGTGTGTAGACTAGTTGTATTGTTTATAATTGTTCAGGTGAATGAAGATAAATACATGTTTTTCTGATAAATTAAATGTCTGTTAGAAAATGGTTGGCCTGATGTCTCTGCAGGTTTTGGAGTTTTCAAGGTAAGGAGTTCCAGATTTTAGGCCCTTTAATGCACATTGAACGTTTATATAGATTTAGCCGGACACGTGATGTCAGATGTCATGGGTCCTGTCACAACTATCAAAAAGCGTTTTAGTTCAGGGTTAATATTGGAATTTATGGTTCTGTACATGTAGGTTGCACAGTAGTAAGTGGGATGTTCTGTACAGTTTGTTTGATATCCTTATTATGCACCCCATACCCATCCTGTGGAGCGGTAGTCAAAAGATTACAGGAGGTACATAATGGGTCCAGGGACTCGACCCCAAAGTTTATGATAGCTGAGCAAGTTTCAAAGGTAATGAACTCACAAGTTACAAAGGTAATGAACTCACAAGTTACAAAGGTAATAGAACTCACAAGTTACAAAGGTAATGAACTCACAAGTTACAAAGGTAATGAACTCACAAGTTACAAAGGTAATGAACTCACAAGTTACAAAGGTAATGAACTCACAAGTTACAAAGGTAATGAACTCACAAGTTACAAAGGTAATGAACTCACAAGTTACAAAGGTAATGAACTCACAAGTTACAAAGGTAATGAACTCACAAGTTACAAAGGTAATGAACTCACAAGTTACAAAGGTAATGAACTCACAAGTTACAAAGGTAATGAACTCACAAGTTACAAAGGTAATGAACTCACAAGTTACAAAGGTAATGAACTCACAAGTTACAAAGGTAATGAATCATGTAAGTAAATTTACTTACTTACGTTTATACATGGTTACAATCATGAACAAATTATAAAGTAATGAGCACAGTGAGTAAATTTAGGTCTTTGAAGAGTGGGGGTGTTGCCTGGGACTGGATTGCGTGATAATTCTTACTCCGGCTTTTTGTTGAGTTAATATTGGTTTTAGGTGAGTTGTTGCTGTTGATCCCCATGCACATATGGCATAGGTGAGGTAGGGATAGATGAGTGAATAGTATAGTGTGAGTAGGGCTGATTGCGGTACATAGTAACGTATCTTAGTGAGGATCCCAACCGTTTTGGATACTTTTTTTGTTATGTGGTTAATATGGGTGCTGAAATTCAGGTTGCTCTCCAGGTGTAGGCCCAGGAATTTGCCCTCATTGTGTTTAGCAATAGGAGTGTTGTCAATCATTATGTTCAGTTGTGCAACACCTGTTCTGTTACCAAACATAATGTAGAAGGTTTTGTCAGTGTTAAGTGTAAGTTTGTTGGCTGTCATCCAGGTTGATATTTTTAGTAGCTCTTCATTAACAATGGTGTTGAGTGAGGCAAGATTTGGGTGGGAGATGACATAAGTCGTATCATCAGCAAAGAGAATTGGTTTCAGGTGTTGGGATACGTTGGGAAGATCATTGATGTATAGGAGGAAGAGCAGTGGACCAAGGGCACTTCCCTGTGGCACTCCAGTATCAAGTGGTCGTGTAGATGAGGTTGTGTCTTTAATGGTGACGTATTGATACCTGTTAGTAAGATAGGATTTGAAATAGAGAGAGTCTCTCTCTTTCTAGTTTACATCTTCTCTTTCTTTTTCTTAATGGAATGTGTCTTGAGCAGATCTCAAGAACTACAGAGTTCATTTTTTCTAGGCAAATGTTCGGATCCGTGTTGTTTAGGATATCTTCCCAGCTTTTCATTTAGGACATGATTGACTTGTTCTCATTGCAGTTTTTGTTATTGAAATTAAATTTTGTGAAGAAACCTTCCATGACTGATCCCATTTTGCTGGTCAGGAGCCCTGTGCATACATGCCTGTACCTCTATTATGTTGTGATCTGAGTGTATTGTCTTGATACGGTTATATTACGTATCAGATCGTCGTTGTTAGTGAAGATGAGGTCCAGCGTATTTTCTAGTTTTGTAGACTCTAATATTTGTTGGTTTAAGGTGAATTTGGTGCAGAGATTTAATAGTTCGTGTGTGTGTGAATTTCAGCTGAGCTGCCTAAATTATTGGGAGTGCTTGAGGTCCTCGAACTGTTCTTAGAACGCAGGCAAGAAGGTACATGATAATCGACACCTGAAAGACTCTGAAGGGATTGGTCCCAAACCTGCACTCCGAAATAATTACACATGAACATAAGAGGCGATGCAAGATTCCTCTGGTGAAAAGTAAGGAAGCGATGAGTACACTGAGAGGGAATTCAATAAATGTCAATGAACCACGACTCTTCAGCACCCTCCCTCCATGCACGAGGGGATTATTACCCACAGATCCCTAGTTGTCTTAAGAGGAAACTCGAAAAGTTTTTCAAATCAGTTCCTGATCAACTGGGCTGTGGTGCACACGTTGGGCTGTTGGCTGTGGGTACTAACGGCTTGATAGATCAGGCAACCAGGAGCCTGTCTAGAACCAGGCTGTGGGGGTGGTGACCTTCGAAAGCTATTCCAGGTAATCATGCTTCTGACAAAAACATGCCATTATTGATACTCATGGAGTTAGGAACATTTATGGATGATAAAAAAAACCCAGTTAAAACTGTCATACAGAGTAATGGCTGTCTCTGCCACTTCGTTCTCCACTTTATTCAACTTCTTGATCACTCTGAAGGCTAAATAAATACTTCCTGACATCCCTGTCATTCATCTGTGTCTTTAACTTTTAGCTGTGCCCTCGTGCTTCTCCAAAAACCTGTCCTTGCCTACTCTATCATTTCCTCTGAGTACTTTGCATATTATTATGTCTCCCTGCTCATTACTTTATAATTTGTTCATGATTGTAACCATGTATAAACGTAAGTAAGTAAATTTACTTACATGATTCATTACCTTTGTAGCTTGTGAGTTCATTACCTTTGTAGCTTGTGAGTTCATTACCTTTGTAACTTGTGAGTTCATTACCTTTGTAGCTTGTGAGTTCATTACCTTTGTAGCTTGTGAGTTCATTACCTTTGTAACGAGTTCATTACCTGTAGCGTGAGTTCATTACCTTTGTAGCTTTTTTTTTTTTTTTTTTTTTTTTGTAGTTCATCTGTGTCTTTAACTTTTAGCTGTGCCCTCGTAGCTTTCAAGACTGTCCTTGCCTACTCTATCATTTCCTGGTACTTTGCATATTATTTGTCTCCTGTCATTACTTTATAATTTGTTCATGATTGTAACCATGTATCATTAACTGTAACTGTAAGTATAATTTACTTATGATTCATTACCTTTGTACTTGTGAGTTCATTACCTTTGTAACTTGTGAGTTCATTACCTTTGTAACTTGTGATTCATTACCTTTGTAACTTGTGAGTTCATTAACTTTGTAACTTGTGAGTTCATTACCTGAACTGTGAGTTCATTACCTTGTAACTTTGAGTTCATTCTGTAACTTGCTCACTATCAAAACTTTGGGGTCCAGTCCCTGGACCCATTATGTACCTCTGTAATCTTTTGACTACCGCCCACAGGATGGTTATGGGCTGCATAATAAAGATATGAAACTGAACTCCCTCGGTATTCTAATGTCATCGGGTTTCTCTCCTTCAGCCTCTCCTCATTGCTTGTACTTCTGAGCCCTGCTATTAATCTCGTTGCAAATCTGTGCATTTTTCCCAGTTTCTTGATATTCTTGATTAAATGCAGGTTCCATGCTGGTGATGTATATTCCAAGATGGATCTGACATGTTGTAAATAGTTTTATGAATGTAACTGTTAAGATTCCTAAAAGGGCATTTGCCAAATGTGCATATGATGCAGTGATTATTTAGGTGATGTGCTTCTCAGACAATATGCTAGTACAGTAAGTAAAGTAAATTTTTATTTCATTGCAATTTTACATAGATATTTGTAGTTACAATCATAAACTGAAGTGCAAGGAGAGCCACTGACATGCCATGGCATTAGGGGCAGCTTAATCTAATGACTTATAGACTATGTACATAATATTAGAGAAATTGATTGAGATTTTTCTAGTTATATATTTGATTTCAAATTACAATATGATGATATTACACTGTTAAAATTACAATATGATGATATTACATTGTAACAAGTGTTTAGGAGGATGGTAATATAAAATTGAGATTATCTTAAGGAAAATAACATTGAGCAGTTTTTAAAGTAATTTATAGTATGAGTATTTAGTTTAGAGTGGGTAGGAGGTAACATAATAGTAACATATTAGTAAAAATTGAAATTATCTTATAGGAAAATAATATTGAGCATTTTTGAAAGTAGTTTACAGTATGAGTATTTAGTTTAGGGTGAGTAAGTGGTTTTTGAGAAGAGTCTTAAATTGATTTTCAGACAAGGTTATCTTAGTATTTACTGGTAATGAATTACAGATTCTGGGGCCCTTTATGTGCATAGAATTTTTACATAGGTTGATATGGACTCTGGGTATATCAAAAGTGATCTGTGTCTTGTGTTGTGGTCATGGGTCCTATTAAAGATGGTGAGGAGAATTTTGAGCGGAGGGTTGATATTAGAGTGTAGAGTTTTATGTATGTAGTAGGCACATGAATAGGTATGAATGTTTTCTACAGTGATTAGTTTTAGACTTTTGAATATTGGTGGAGTATGCTGTCTAGAGTGGGAATTTGTTATCATCCTGACTGCAGCCTTTTGCTGGGTTATGAGTGGTCTGAGGTGATTTAATGTTGTTGATCCCCATGCACAGATTCCATAGGTGAGATAAGGGTAGATAAGTGAATGATATAGTGCAAGGAGAGCTGTTTGAGGCACATAATAGCGTATCTTTGATAATATGCCTACTGTCTTTGAGATTTTCTTGGAAATTTGTTGTATGTGTGTTTGGAATTTAAGGCTACTGTCAAGGTGGATTTCTAGGAATTTTCCCTCTGTGAGTCTTGTAATGGGTGAACCATTGAGCGTTATGTTAAATGGAACATTTGTGGCTTTGTTTCCAAACTGTATGAAGTAGGTCTTGTCAGTATTGAGAGTAAGCTTGTTAGTCGTCATCCATGTAGATATTTTCTGTAATTCGGCATTAACAGTGTTGGCCAGTATGACTGGATTTGGGTGAGAGAAGACATATGTTGTGTCATCTGCAAATAATATGGGTTTGAGTAGTTGTGATGCATTTGGTAGGATATTTATGTAAATGAGGAATAGGAGTGGCCCCAGGACACTTCCTTGAGGGACTCCGACTGTAATTTGTTGTGTGGAAGAGTTCGCTCCATTTGTGTACACGTATTGGCTTCTGTTGCTAAGTTATGACTTTAGGTAGTTGAGTGGGTGCCCCCTTATACCATAGTGTGCTAATTTTGTGAGCAGTAAATCATGGTCGACTGTATCAAAAGCTTTGCGTAGATCAATGAAGATTCCCAGCGGGACTTCTTTCTTCTCAAGTGCGGTGTATATTAACTCTAGCATATGTATAATAGCATCGTTTGTGCTCTTGTTGGTACTGAAACCAAATTGACAGGGGTTGAGTACATTGTGTGAGACGAGGTAGGGATAGATCTGTCTATGAATTAATTTTTCGAAGATTTTAGAAAGCAGTGGTAAATTAGAAATTGGTCTATAATTATTCAAGTCTGTTTGATCACCTCCTTTGTGGAATTGATGGGAAGGTAGAGGCTTCAATGGATTTATTGCTCTTCATTGGGGGACGTTACAGCGCCTACGAAAGCAAAAGACTCGGCAGGCGATGTAACATCCCCCCAATGAAGAGCAGGGGTGCCACTAGCACGTTGAGGGACAACACAATAAGTGTCAGGGGCCCAAGATTGTTCAACTGCCTCCCAGCATACATCAGGGGGATTACCAACAAACCCCTGGCTGTCTTCAAGCAGGCACTGGACAGGCACCTAAAGTCGGTACCTGACCAGCCAGGCTGTGGTTCGCACGTTGGACTGCGTGCGGCCAGCAGTAACAGCCTGGTTGATCAGGCTCTGGTCCAACAGGAGGCCTTGTCACATACCGGGCAGCGGGGGCGTTGACCCCTGGAATTCTCTCCAGGTAGACTCCAGGTAGAATTGGTGACAGTACCTGTGAAGCTTTTTTGTACATAAAAGGTGGTAAGCTGTTTATGTCTCCTGCCTTGTTTTTAAGGGTGTTGGTTATGAGCGAGACTTCAATTGGGTTGGTAGGAGCTAGGAATAGCGTATTAGGGTAGGTGTTGGTGAGGTAGTCTGTTGGACTGGTGTTCGAGCTTGGGATTTTACTCGCTAGATTCTTTAATATGGTGGAGAAGATAACATTAAGTCTGTTTGCTGTCTCAGTTGGTGAGAGTAGGGATTCATCTGTTTTTTTTATAATTTGATGGTATTGTTCTTGGATATCTTTTTATTTCCTAGAAATGCAGATAGGGTTTTCCAGGTCTTTTTCATATCACCTTTTATGTTCTGGAGTCTGTTCTCATAATACAATTTTTTGGACCTTCTTATCAGGCTGGTAAGGATTGATGAGTAGCGGTTGGATTGTTCTCTGGTTATTAGACCCCTTCTGTATTGTTTTTCATATTGGTGCCTTTTGTTAATGGACTTAAGGATGCTGGGTGTTAGCCAGGGATTGTTAAGTCTCTTAGCTGTGATCTGTTTAGTTTTTTTAGGGCAATGTTTTTTATAGAGGTGGTGGTTTTTAAGGAAATTCTTGATGCATTCATTAGTATCTGAATGTGTTTCTAACTCATTATGCCATTCAATGTTAATCATAGCTGTTATAAAGTTATTAACAGCTGACTCGTTATGTAGTCTGAAGGTAACTTTTGTAATATCTTGGGGAAATGTACCTAGGTTGGTTATGAGAAAGGTAGGGTAGTGGTCTGTGGTGTTGTCTGTGATTATGCCTGATTTTAGAGGGATATAGTGTTAGTCAAGATGTGGTCTAGTAATGAGGTACTAGTCTCGGAGATTCTTGTAGGTTTTGATATTGTTGGTAGTAACAAGTAGTTGCTCATAGTGTTTGTGAATTCTGCTACTTGTGGGTCCTGGTTATGTAGGAGATTTATGTTGAAATCTCCTGTGAGCAGCAAATGGTCTTTGTTCATGTGTGCATCAATTATCAGGTTTCCTAGTTTTTCACTAAAGTGGTGAATGCTTGACTGGTACTCTGTAGATGTTTATCACTGTGAGGGGTTTTTGCAGGTCTTTTGATTTAAATTTAGCTATAATATATTCTCCATGCTCATCCCTTGTGCAAGAGTTATTGATACATTCAAGTTGATCTGAGTAATAATATATAGCTATTCCACCCCCTCGCTGATCTGTCCTACAGTTGTGTATGGCTGTGTAACCTGGGATGTTCGCCCCAAGGTGAAAATTAGACACATGTGCAACATCTGGGTATCTTTATTGTATACTTTTTGCCATCCAGTGGTTTTATCAATACAAATTCCAGGACATAACTTGAAGACAGTAGAACTATATACAAAAGATGAGGTAATCAGTCCCTCGGCCTTGTGTGTGTTTACCTGGAGTTTACCTGGAGAGAGTTCCAGGGGTCAACGCCCCTGCGGCCCGGTCTGTGACCAGGCCTCCTGTTGGATCAGAGCCTGATCAACCAGGCTGTTACTGCTGGCCGCACGCAGTCCAACGTGCGAACCACAGCCTGGCTGGTCAGCAACCGACTTTAGGTGCCTGTCCAGTGCCTGCTTGAAGACAGCCAGGGGTCTATTGGTAATCCCCCTTATGTATGCTAGGAGGCAGTTGAACAGTCTTGGGCCCCTGACACTTATTGTGTTGTCTCTCAACGTGCTAGTGGCACCCCTGCTTTTCATTGGGGATGTTACATCGTCTGCCGAGTCTTTTGCTTTCGTAGGGAGTGATCTCGTGTGCAAGTTTGGTACTAATCCCTCCCTTTGTGTGTGTGTGAGACCAAATTAATATTTGCACTAATGACTCATTACAGTTGTGACCGGGTGTGGACGTGTGAATTGCTCATTACTTTATAATTTGTTCATGATTGTAACTATGTATAGACGTGTAGATGATTCATTACCTTTGTACCTTGTTCAGCTATTAAAACTTTGGGGTCCAGTCCCTGGACCCGTTATTTAACTCTGTAATCCTTTGACTACCGCCCACAGGATGGGTATGGGCTGCATAATAAAGATATTAAACTATAGCCTTGGCTGAGGGACTGATTACCTCATCTTTTGTATATAGTCCTACTGTCTTCCAGTTATGTTCGTGAATTTGTATTAGTAAAGCCACTGGATGGTAAAACGTCTACAATAAAGATACCCAGATGTTGCACATGTGTCTAATTTTCATCTTGTCGGTATTGTATACCATTCATGTATCACACCGAGGTCTTCCTTGAGTAAGGTTTGAAGCCTTTGTCCCCTGAGCCTATATTCCGTTTCTTGTCCCTCTTGCTTACCTAATTTTCTTAACTTTGCATTTGGCGGGTTTAATTCCCAATAACCTCCTTGTCTGACCAATCCTGCAGCTAGTCCAGGTCTGGTTTGTATTAATTCCTTATTCTCTCTTATTTTTATTCTCCTCATTAGTTGTATATCAACTGCGAACATCAGACTATCTCTTCCGGAATGTCGATTACGAAAACCAGTAACCGTAACTGTCCCAATACCAATCATCGTGCAACTGCTCTGTCACACTTGCCAAAGCTAATGCCTCTTCCCGAACAATCACTCTTTGTTTCCTTCCTGTTAGATATTTACCGAGTCATTGTAGTGAGTGAATGTGTGTGTGTGTGTGTGTGTGTGTACTCACCTAGTTGTGGTTGCAGGGGTCGAGTCATAGCTCCTGGCCCCGCCTCTTCACTGGTGCTACTGGTCACTCTTTCCCTTGCCATGAGCCTTTCAAACCTCTTCTTGAAGCTATGAATGGATCCTGCCTCCACTAATCACTTCCTAAGCTATTCCACTTCCTGACCACTCTGTGACTGAAGAAATACTTCCTAACATCCCTGTGATTCATCTGAGTCTTCAACTTCCAACTGTGACCCCTTGTTGCTGTGCCCCATCTCTGGAACATTCTGTTTCAATCCACCTTGTCAATTCCTCTCAGTATTTTATATGTCGTTATCATGTCCCCCTACTCTCCTGTCCTCCAGTGTCGTCAGGTCGATTTCCCTTAACCTCTCCTCGTAGGACATCCCCTTAGCTCTGGGACTAGTCTTGTTGCAAACCTTTGCACGTTCTCTAGTTTCTTCATGTGCTTGGCTAGGTGTGTGTTCCAAACTGGTGCTGCATACTCCAGTATGGGCCTAACGTACACAGTGTACAGGGTTCTGAACGGTTCCTTATTAAGATGTCGAAATGCTATTCTTAGGTTTGCTAGGCGCCCGTATGCTGCAGCAGTTATTTGGCTGATGTGGCCTCAGGAGATGTGCCTGGTGTTATACTCACTCCAAGATCTTTTCCTTGAGTGAGGCTTGTAGCTCTGTTAGAATAATTTTAATGTCCGGTGTAATGGGGAATCCATCACTTCAGTTTCCTCAGTAAAATATCTGGGAATCCCCTTTGATCCATGCATGTCAGGAGAATTGATAGGGAACAGTGTAGTAAAGAAAGCGAATGCCAGACTGAAGTTCCTGTACAGACAAGCACAGTGTCTACCTACTGAGGCTCGCAGGACCCTATGTCAAGCCCTTATACAATGTCATATGGACTATGCTTGCTCTTCATGGTACTCTGCCTTGACAAAAAAACTGAAAGATAAACTGCAAATCACCCAGAACAAAATGGTAAGATTCATCCTGGACCTGGGACCAAGAGAACATGTAGGTCTGGATGAATTACAACAATTGGATATGCTGAATATTGAAGACAGAGTAAAACAACTTAAATTGAATTTTATTGTACAGCAATAAAGGAATGGAACAGACTGCCTGCACATGTCAAAGCCAGTCATAGCATGAGCCAGTTCAAAAAGAGAGCCAAAAGGTACCTAATGAATGTAGCGGCAGAAAGGGAGGAGAATGTTTTTTTTATTTTTTTAGCTAACACACATGTATATGTAAATAACTCTTTTTACCTTATTCCTAGTATATATTCTTTATAGTATAAAAACATATATCTCCTACAATGTATAATATTAAGGTATTAAATGGACCCCAATGGAAATAATTCAATGCATTACAAATTATGGTACATATATACAAGGGGTAAAATAGATCGATCGATCTGTATTCATGCACTCTACGGATTCTGAGGAAGAATATATTTACAAAGAAGAAAGTTTTTAACAGAAAAGATAGACCTGGAGCGCACAAGTCATACTGTTAAATCTCAGAATTCGGAGGGAAAATGAACACACAAAAAAATTTCTGGATACTGATCAGCTGAGAACAAAACACAGTCGACAACTTCTTTTAACTGAATCATCTAATTATACAGACTATGTACATTTAACTCCAACTCTGCTAGGGTAAGGTTTACATATGCAGAATGGTTATTATCTCTGGGTGGATCGAAATCTTTTGCAATTGACAACACATACCTAGGTTGAGGAGCTTCTAATTTGGTATTTACACATGAAACTTGAGGATTTCGCAATACTTGTATTGTACGCAAGGAGTAACGACATTCAGGCTGTTCCTCTGGCTGATTTCTAAAAGTAAGGGGTACAGGGTCAGACGGATTGTCATTGTCAGTCACAACAGTCTGGTTGTCAGGGACCTCGTCTTCATCACATACTAACTTCATATGGTCCAAATGCGACTCTTTACATTGACCAGTACTTAATTCTCTAACTTTATACTTATTACCGTTGATATGTTCGACTACTTGATATGGACTGACAAACTTTTGATCGAGCTCAGGCACCGCGGATGTTTTATTAAAGTTAGTCAGCATCACTCTCGAATCTACTTTAATTTTGGTCGGTTTTGCTCGAGTATTAGTGACTCTAGTAATTCTACTGTTGACTTATGAAGTGTTTCATGGATTCTTCTGAAAACACTCTGAGCTTGGCTGGTACGAGTTGCTATGAAATTATCAGGATCATAAGTTGGTTTCGGAGTCGAATATAAGGCAAATGTATATCGACACCATACAACACATAATGTGCAGTGTCACCTATTGAAGCATTATAAGCAGAATTTATTGCACACTGAACATCAGGTATAACTTAATCCCAGGTTGCACTATTGGGATTGACAGTGGCTCTCAAGACATCAAGTACTTTCTTATTGGTTCTTTCTGCTAAACCATTACTGGCAGAATGGTGAGGAACAATGGTTGATTTAGTAATCTTATACAAAGCACACAAGTTTTCTAGGATCTCATTACAAAATTCACCTCCATTATCTGTCACTAAGGATTTAGGAGTGGTATGTCTACAGATTATACGTTCTTTAAATGCTTTAGTTACTGTCTCAGTAGTCTTATCTGCAATAGGGAGTAACTCACAATATCTAGTGAATTGATCTACCATCACACACAGATGCTTATTGCCTTGGAGTATGCATTGAAAATTAGTTAACAAATCTACTGCAACTCTTTCCCATGGTTCACTAGTAGTGGGATACACCTGGATAGGCTTAGAACCATTGACATTACCTTTATGTTGCATACAAACACTACATTTCTTAACATACTCAGCGATATCGGTTGCCATACGAGGCCAAAAGTACTTCAATCTGCCTTGTTTTACAGAACGATCCATACCAGTGTGTGCAACACCTGGTGCATCGTGAACTAGCTGTAAGGCTACATTCACTAGTGACTGAGGAATTACTAACTGGTATACACATCTGCTAGGAGTACCCAGCTCGGTTGTACGATACAGCAATTCTTGGTTCATGATAAAGTCACTGATGGGTGCTGGTGGCTTCACAGTCAGAATGAGATCTTCCTGGAGCAGGAATCGAATCACACCAGACCACATGGGATCTGTTCTTTGAGCATTCTTTACTTCTTACTAAATGGAGGATCTGCAGTTACTATATTAACATGTCATGATAAAGCATCTACAACTACATAAACTGAATTTTCTATCTATAGCTCAGGACTAATGATCACTTTCCTACCGAAGAAATGAACAAACTCGGTGGAGTGGATGGACTCTCCCCGGTTGAAATAGTTAATACTATAACACAAAATATTAGCAAGGGAGAAACGGCTCTTACTATCTCTTACAGCATGTAATAATTGCTCGACATACAACGCTTTACCTTGCAAGGGTTTACTGTCAACTAGGATAAGATCACTATCTGGAACACAATGGGCAACAACAAACACTCTAGTGAGTACACTAGCAACAGAAATGGCTTTGTGCAATAGCTTGTGCATCAGCAAGGGATGGAATAACTCATTACAAGTAGTCTTTCTTTAACAAGGCATCCCCTGGGGAGAACTACCACTTGAACAAGTGCCATCACAGGGATAGTTGTCTCAGTACTCAAGGTTCTCCAGGGTACCTCTGACACCCGAGGTAACATGACACTATCTTGTATGCAAGATATTGTTGGGACTGAATTCCAGACAGGAGTGACAGTTTTACTAGATGTCCTCCGGTTTGGTAGAGTTTATCTCCTTATATTACCATAATCGTCAGATGTACGGACACACCGCTGCACACCAATTATCGTGTGGGTTTTAGGAGATATGGTGGTCGTAGAGAAACACTTGTGGTTGGTAACAAGTATTGACTTAGTCTGTGAGGAAAGGAACCCAGCCTTCTGTTCAGTACTACACCTATCCTGAGAATGAGAGGGAGGCCTCTGACTCTGCGCTCACATGGCGCGGGTCTCTGACGTCACAAGTAACAAGGGATCTTGAGTATAACATAGCTGTATTATATACTACACAAGTATATACATATGTTTCATTACATATATATACTACTGACGTTATTGCTAGTCGCAGGCAGTCTGCCGTACAAACCATAAACCAGCTGAACAGGAACTGACTTAAGAAACTTAACAAGCTTCCTCTTGAAAACAACCAGGGTTTGGCAACTTGGCAATCTTTTATATGAATGGAGGCTGTGGAATTTTCCTTGTTTTCTTCCCTGGACGCCACAGCCCGTTGGGCAATTGGACGGAGGGAAGGGCATACATCAGCTTTTATAGGTCAGAGGAAAGCCTGTCATTGTGGCTATCTGACTCTCCAGGGTTTAGGTAAGGGTCTCTGCCTGGCCTAATTGGGAACATATTATTTTCCTTCTTTTTTGAGGAAACTGCTTCCTGTTTATTAAGAGAAAAAACTTTTTGGAAGGATTCATACGACACAAACTGTCGTAGCGCTTATAAAGCAATACCGCTTGACGAGTTGTTCCAGACAGTTGTTGATCAGCAGGGTTGTGGTATTTACGTTGGACTGCGTGCTGCTACCCCCAATAGACAGACGTAGAAGACTCATAACCGGGACTAAGCTGCAGGATGGGGGAAGGCGATGACCCCGGCAACATCCACAGGTAGGTAGCTGCTGCTTCACAGTTAATAACAATAATAATAATAATAATATCTCTATTTACTACAAGTACATGTACATAGTATACAGGCCTAGCTGACATCAATGACATACTATATAGAAAACCGCTAAAAAACTTCCTTACCTCGTTTATCTGTCGCTGCAGGTGTTATGCCCTGGTCAAAATATTATAGAATGTTCTACTGAGTGTCTACCATCTGTTCTGTTGACCATCTACCACCTATTGTTTTGTTCTGTTGTCTGTACCATCTGCTGTTGACCGTCTATCCGTTGACCCTCCATCATCTGGTGTAGTTCTGTTGACCTGCTATCTGTTGTTTCATTGCCTGTTTACTATCTATCGTGTGAGATGGTTGGTGCTGGTAAGAGGAAAAAGGATGCCAGTGGTGAGTTAAAGAGTTGCATCTGCTTTAAGTGGCAAGTGGTTCACAATTCAGGAAGAAGGAAGATAAGGAAGGTTAATAGAGAAGATGTGAAGGTAGGAAATCGATTCTTTGTTTTCCAGGACGAGTGTACTTCAGTGGTTAGTGAGGTTAAAGGTGCCACTGACTCCCCTGCTAATCAAGGTAAGAATATTCTGATTGTGGGAGACTCTCAGGTAAGATATATGGACCGTGCTTTTTGTAACAGAAATAGGAAGGTCAGACAGAGGGTGTGCCTCCCAGGAGCTGGTGTTGGTGACATAGTCAGCAGGTTGGATAATATTGTGTCAGGTAATGGGAACAAGCCCATTATCTGTCTTATTGCTGGTGGAAATGACATTGGGAAGGGCAGGAGACAGGAGCTGCTGGATAAGTACAGGTCAGCCATAGATGTAGTCAGATCTAAGGGAGGGATCCCAATCACATGTAGCATCTTGCTTAGAAGGGGAGTGGGCAATGAATGGATGTCTAGGGCAATTGGTATAAATTGCTGGCTAGACAGGTAATACAAGTAATTTGCAATCCCATTCATTGATAACTGGGACAAATTCTATGGCAAACATGATATGTATGCAAGGGATGGGGTTCATCTCTCTGGGGTTGAAGTGGTTGCATTAGCCAATTCAATTGAGGGGGTCAATGATGACTTGTCTAGGAATTTAAACTGATAGATTATAGAGGTATGGGTGTTTGTGGGAAACAATCAGGCTGCAGTACTAGGGTTGAAATCAGCAGATATTACCAGGATACCCCAGGGATATGTTTAGAAGACAATATTCAAAATAAAGTCACTAGACTCAAGATTTCCTGTCACATTGCTCCAATCAATTTGTCTAAAGTTAAAATCTCCCATTAACACAACATTTTCATATCTAGACGCCTTATGAATTTCTTCCCATAGCAGCCTACCGCACTCCCTGTCAAGGTTTGGGGGCCTATAGATCACAACCAAAAATAATTTTTCACGACCTTCGAGAAACTGTAGCCAAACAGATTCTGTGTCCGATGTTTCTAATCTTATATCTTGTCTAACACAACAATTTAATTTATTTCTGCCACTCCACCACGCTTCCTGTTGACCCTGTCAGTGTGGAATAGTTTATACCCTTGTATGTTGCATTCAGAAGGCATATCTCTATCTTTCAAGTTGAACCAGGTCTCTGTTATAGCAATAATATCTACATTACCTGCACTTGCAAGTAATCTTAGCTCATCTATCTTATTTCTTAGACTCCTACTATTTGTATAGTAAACCTTAAGGGAGCTAGTCACTCGTTGCCCTCTGGTCACCGTATTACAGAATGGATATAAATGCACTGGAAAACGTACAAAGGAGGATTACAAAGTTGATCCCATGTATCAGAAATCTTCCCTATGAGGATAGACTGAGGGCCCTGAATCTGTACTCTAGAAAGGCGTAGAATTAGGGAGGATATGATTGAGGTGTATAAATGTAAAACAGGAATTAATAAAGGGGATGCAAATAATATGCTAAAAATATCTAGCCTAGACAGGACTCGCAGCAATGGTTTTAAGCTGGAAAAATTCAGATTCAGGAAGGATATAGGAAAGCACTGGTTTGGTAATAGAGTTGTGGATGAGTGGAACAAACTCCCGAGTACCGTCATAGAAGCTAAGACGTTGTGTAGTTTTAAAAATAGGTTAGATAAATACATGAGTGGGTGTGGGTGGGTGTGAGTTGGACCTGACTAGCTTGTGCTACTAGGTCAGATGCCGTGCTTATCCCTTAAGTGAATATGACTGACCTGACTAGGTTAAGGCATTGGCTTAAGCCGGTGGGAGAATTGGACCTGCCTCGCATGGGCCAGTAGGCCTGTTGTAGTGGTCCTTCTTTCTTATGTTCTTAATATGTGCGCGATCCCAGTGCCCGTGTGAACTCTCAACTCCATTATAACATATTTGTATGTTTTTGTGGAAAATAAATTCCTAAGTTTAATAACGTTTAATAACGAGCCTCGGGGGCGTTGACCCCCGAAACCCTCTACAGGTAAACTCCAGTAGTTGTTGTAATATGCTAGTATACCTGGAGTGGGTAAAGGGGGTCAACGCCCCCGCGGCCCGGTCTGTGACCAGGCCTCGTGGTGGATCAGAATCTGATGAAACAGGCTGTTACTGCTGGCCGCACGCAAACTGACGTACGAACCACAGCCTGGTTGGTCAGGTACTGACTTTAGGTGCCTGTCCAGTGCCTTCTTGAAGACAGCCAGGGGTCTATGGTAATCCCCTTATGTATGGTGGGAGGTAGTTGAACAGTCTTGGGTCCCTGACACTTATTGTGTTGTCTCTCA
>WNWK01025560.1:0-28418 GCA_009830355.1 Cherax destructor | reverse complement strand
ATGCCAATGACATCATGGCACTAACGTGGCAAGACAAATGGGACGTGATGTTGCTGTCAACCATCCACAGAAACGAGATGGTACAAACAGACTGAGCAGGGACAACAATGAACATATTATAAAGCCAGCTGCTGTCGTCGACTATACGAACAATATGCGACTAGTCGAAAAGGGTGACAAGATGATTGGGTTTGTTTATTGTGTGTAGGAGTTGCCAGTGGTATATAAAAGTGTTTTTTCACCTTGTAGACATTGCAATGCTCAATGCCTTCAACATGAACAAAATAAAGACTGGGAAGCAACAACGATATGCGGAATTCACCCTCAATGTCATAAAGCAGATAGTGACAAAGAATGGTACCACATCTGTACCTGCCCCTCCACCACAGTGACCTGTCCCCCCACAACCAGAGGAAAAAGTGCCCAATCAAATAATCCTTAACTGTCACTGCCTGATACTGTTACCATCTACCCCAAAGAAGAAGTACAGTGGTACCTCGGTTAACGATATTTTTTCGTTCCAGAATGCTGTTCAAGTGCCATTACCAAACGAATTTATCCCCAAAAGGAATGATGTAAAATAGACTAGTCCTTTTAGACCCCCAAAAACACACTTACAAATGTAAATTAGATTAGTCGTTTCAGAACCACAAAAATACACTTACAAAACATAATTGTGAATGAAAACCGAGGGTCCACTGTACAGTGGACCCTCGGTTAACGAATACCCCGGAAATCGTGCAATTATGCAAGTATAATTTTGTAAGTTCTTGTGGAAGTGTATTTTTGGGGGTCTGAAATAGACTAACCTACGTGAAATTTTTCCTTAAGGGAGTAAATTGGTTCGGTAATGGCACTTGAGCAGACTTCAGGAGTGAAGTTTTTACGAAACTCGGGGGTCCACTGTATATGTAAACAATAGTATGTGACTGAACCAGGTGTACAAATTCATCTATCAGTGTGAACATGTGTGTTTGTGACAGTATGATTACTAATTCAGTACCAAACATTTGTGTCTCAACAAGAATTGGCTATGAAATAAAAAGATCTGCAACAAAACATGATCATAACATAAAAACAACGAAAATTAGAAAAGAATTGGAAAAAACGATAAATCTTTAATATTTCTGCAAGCGGCAGTGCTCCATGTTGCAGACACCTCATCAATCAGCGACAACTTCGTGGGCTTATATCTCGGTGTTTTTTTTTTTTCAATAAGTCAGCCGTTTCCCACCGAGGCAGGGTGACCCAAAAAAAAAAAAAAATCCCCAAAAAGAAAATACTTTCATCATCATTCAATAATTTCACCTCACTCATACATAATCACTGTCTTTGCAGAGGCGCTCAGATACGACAGTTTAAAATAGTCCCTCCAAACTGTCACTATGCCAGGCCCCTCCTTTAAAGTGCAGGCAATGTATACTTCCCATTTCCAGGACTCAAGTCCGGCTAAATCTATAATAACTGGTTTCCCTGAATCCCTTCACTAAATATCACCCTGCTCACACTCCAACAGCTCGTTAGGTCCCAAAAACCATTCGTCTCGATTCACTCCTATCTGACAAGCTCACACACGCTTGCTGGAAGTCCAAGCCCCTCGCCCACAAAACCTCCTTTACCCCCTCCCTCCAACCTTTTCGAGGACAACCCCTACCCCTCCTTCCTTCCCCTACAGATTTATACGCTCTCCAAGTCATTCTACTTTGATCCATTCTCTCTAAATGACCAACCCACCTCAACAACCCCTCTTCAGCTCTCTGACTAATACTTTTAGTAACTCCACACCTTCTCCTAATTTCCACACTCCGAATTCTCTGCATAATATTTACACCACACACTGCCCTTAGACAGGACATCTCCACTGCCTCCACCGCCTCCTCGCTGCAGCATTTACAACCCAAGCTTCACACCCATATAAGAGTGTTGGTACCACCATACTTTCATACATTCTCTTCTTTGCCTCCATAGATAACGTTTTTTTTGTCTCCACAGATACCTCAACGCACCACTCACCTTTTTTCCTTCAACAATTCTATGGTTAACCTCATCCTTCATAAACCCATCTGCTGAAAAGTCAACTCCCAAATATCTGAAAACATTCACTTCTTCCATACTCCCTCTCTCCAATGTGATATCCAATTTTTCTTTATCTAAATCGTTTGATACCCTCATCACTTTACTCTCATCTTTGTTCACTTTCAACTTTCTGCTTATTTCTCGGTAAGTACTGACCCTAAAAAATTTTTGTGCTATAACAAAAAAAAAATATTCGGAGCACTAGGCGAGTGAACATGGATCCATGTTTGGACAGTTTAAGGGTTAAAAAAAAATTGAGGAGTTAGAAGAACCAAAAGGTAATGCTGGTGATGAAAGTGACATGTGCCTCGGATATAAGAAAATTAATAATTCACACAAGACAACGAGGTGAACATAAGAACACGTGATGCGAGTGACTCTGATTTAAACATGCTGAAAATAATGTCAAAGAGGTCAGTACAGCTAAATAAGACTGAACAATTACAGTGGACCCCCCGGTTTTCATGATTTTTTCGTTCCAGAATGCTGTTCAAGTCCCATTACCAAACCAATTTATTCCCATAAGGAATAATGTAAAGTAGACTAGTCCTTTTAGACCCCCAAAAATACACTTACAAAAGCATTTACAAAAATACACTTACATAAAAGGGCGAGTTTGGAGCATCACGAACACCGGGGGTCCACTGTATTGTGCACCCAACTAAGAGCCCTTATGATAGAGGAAGTCTTGTAAAGAAGTGGGAGAGCCCCAAGAAAAGCCTTCAAAAATCTTTGCTTAGTTCAAGATATTTTAATAGTTTCAAAATGCACAGTCAATTGCTTAACATAAAATTTAGCAGAAACAAATGCTTCTGCTGCCACACTGCTGCAGAAAGTTTCCTAGCAGAGTTGAGGATGCAATCAAGAGTTTACATAAGCAAGAAAAAAGTGTACCTGGCTTCAAGACAGCAAAGTACTGCTTGAACTTGCTTCTGAGCAATAAATCAAAGTTTATTTCCACATGATACATTGTTTATACAGTAATGGGTGACACTTGATTGCATGCAGAAAACCCATGACTATGCCGAGCATTTCTGGTAAGCTTAGGCGTAACTTCAGACTACAAAGGTAATAAATATTGTGTATTTCAGGTTATAAAATGTATACAAATACATATTTGATGAATGTATATATAAGTACATTAAATATATCATTGTACATAATTATAAGAAAAATTAATGCATCAGGTTGTTATAAGGGCAAACCAATGCTTATTTATCGCTCCCAGAATCCCTGTGCTTGTTAAGTATGTAAAAATAATTTTGCCTGTTACTGGGCAGTTGAACAAGACCACGTGGATGAGCAGGCCTCTGTTTGTTGATTGGTTCAAGAACCATTTTGTTGCATTAGTTAAGCTGTACCTGAATGGATAGAACCTTCAGACAGGGTTCTCTTCACTCCTGATAATTCCCACAGCTATCACACATTTTAAAGTCTCTCAACCTACATATTAAGATTGTATTTTTACAACACATTATCCTTGATATAATTTATAGTTAGAGAAGTGACAGTTTATGGAGTGATAGTGTGTGTCACTACACACACAGGGTGTGTCACTACACACACAGGGTGTGTCACTACACACACAGGGTGTGTCACTACACACACAGGGTGTGTCACTACACACACAGGGTGTGTCACTACACACACAGGGTGTGTCACTACACACACAGGGTGTGTCACTACACACACGGTGTGTCACTACACACACAGGGTGTGTCACTACACACACAGGGTGTGTCACTACACACACAGGGTGTGTCACTACACACACAGGGTGTGTCACTACACACACAGGGTGTGTCACTACACACACAGGGTGTGTCACTACACACACAGGGTGTGTCACTACACACACAGGGTGTGTCACTACACACACAGGGTGTGTCACTACACACACAGGGTGTGTCACTACACACACAGGGTGTGTCACTACACACACAGGGTGTGTCACTACACACACAGGGTGTGTCACTACACACACAGGGTGTGTCACTACACACAGGGTGTGTCACTACACACACAGGGTGTGTCACTACACACACAGGGTGTGTCACTACACACAGGGTGTGTCACTACACACACAGGGTGTGTCACTACACACACAGAGTGTGTCATTACACACACAGGGTGTGTCATTACACACACAGGGTGTGTCATTACACACACAGGGTGTGTCACTTCACACACAGGGTGTGTCACTTCACACACAGGGTGTGTCATTACACACACAGGGTGTGTCACTTCACACACAGGGTGTGTCATTACACACACAGGGTGTGTCACTTCACACACAGGGTGTGTCACTACACACACAGGGTGTGTCACTACACACAGGGTGTGTCACTACACACAGGGTGTGTCATTACACACACAGGGTGTGTCATTACACACACAGTGTCACTACACACAGGGTTGTAGACATTCCTCGCAGTAATGGATGACCACTCGGAGACGGGAGCTGACAAAAACCCAACACTTTGGATGCTACAGCCAACATAAAAGTTACATGGCATCACTTGCCACAAACACATTGACAATACTGCACAAGCATGAAATAAAACAAACTGGGAAAAGTGGACAAGCAAAAGACCCTACTGAAAAACCACCTGCAGTCCTCAATTAGAGAAGGGCACCATTTACACAAAAGGTTAGGTTCCAGGGTACTGCTGTAAAGCTAAAATCACTGTAAAGTGAAACAGTTTTTTTTTTTTCCCCTTTCAAATGCATATAAAAGCCTGATAACATGTTTACAATATCATATATTAAGTGAGCAATAGAGTTAGGTCTAAAAAATGCATATACAGTTGAACGTCATTTAGCATGATAGTTACGTTCCTGAAAAAGTTGTGTTAGATAATTTCGTGTTAAATAATTAAAAGAACTAATGGGAAAAATAGGGTTACGTTCCTGGGAGTCCCCAAAAAGCCAAACAAGTGTTTTTTAGACCAACAGATCTTACAAAAATAAAAGTGAATATGTAATTGTAGTTCATTATTGTGATCTATTATGTTGTTTTTACTGCTTAAGACTACAAATGTAATAGAAATAATAGTATTTACCTTAAATTGTGGGTGCTGGTGTTTGTGGATGATTGTGAAGAGAGTGGAGAGTTATGCTGTGCCCCTACTGGGCTGAGGTGGATAGTAGAAGTTCTTGAACTGAAGTTGATGGTTGAACTGAGTGTCTAACTTTAAGTCAGTCAAGCCATTCAGTAAGTCAGTCAAGCCATTCAGTAAGTCAGTCAAGCCATTCAGTCAGTCAGTCAAGCCATTCAGTCAGTCAGTCAAGCCATTCAGTCAGTCAGTCAAGCCATTCAGTCAGTCAGTCAAGCCATTCAGTCAGTCAGTCAAGCCATTCAGTCAATCAGTCAAGCCATTCAGTCAGTCAGTCAAGCCATTCAGTCAGTCAGTCAAGCTCATCTCAAAATTTAGTCAGTCAAGCCATTCAGTCAGTCAAGCCATTCAGTCAGTCAGTCAAGCCATTCAGTCAGTCAGTCAAGCCATTCAGTCAGTCAGTCAAGCCATTCAGTCAGTCAGTCAAGCCATTCAGTCAGTCAGTCAAGCCATTCAGTCAGTCAGTCAAGCCATTCAGTCAGTCAGTCAAGCCATTCAGTCAGTCAGTCAAGCCATTCAGTCAGTCAGTCAGCCATTATCAGTCAGTCAGCCATTCAGTCAGTCAGTCAAGCCATTCAGTCAGTCAGTCAAGCCATTCAGTCAGTCAGTCAAGCCATTCAGTCAGTCAGTCAAGCCATTCAGTCAGTCAGTCAAGCCATTCAGTCAGTCAGTCAAGCCATTCAGTCAGTCAGTCAAGCCATTCAGTCAGTCAGTCAAGCCATTCAGTCAGTCAGTCAAGCCATTCAGTCAGTCAGTCAAGCCATTCAGTCAGTCAGTCAAGCCATTCAGTCAGTCAGTCAAGCCATTCAGTCAGTCAGTCAAGCCATTCAGTCAGTCAGTCAAGCCATTCAGTCAGTCAGTCAAGCCATTCAGTCAGTCAGTCAAGCCATTCAGTCAGTCAGTCAAGCCATTCAGTCAGTCAGTCAAGCCATTCAGTCAGTCAGTCAAGCCATTCAGTCAGTCAGTCAAGCCATTCAGTCAGTCAGTCAAGCCATTCAGTCAGTCAGTCAAGCCATTCAGTCAGTCAGTCAAGCCATTCAGTCAGTCAGTCAAGCCATTCAGTCAGTCAGTCAAGCCATTCAGTCAGTCAGTCAAGCCATTCAGTCAGTCAGTCAAGCCCATTCAGTCAGTCAGTCAAGCCATTCAGTCAGTCAGTCAAGCCATTCAGTCAGTCAGTCAAGCCATTCAGTCAGTCAGTCAAGCCATTCAGTCAGTCAGTCAAGCCATTCAGTCAGTCAGTCAAGCCATTCAGTCAGTCAGTCAAGCCATTCAGTCAGTCAGTCAAGCCATTCAGTCAGTCAGTCAAGCCATTCAGTCAGTCAGTCAAGCCATTCAGTCAGTCAGTCAAGCCATTCAGTCAGTCAGTCAAGCCATTCAGTCAGTCAGTCAAGCCATTCAGTAAGTCAGTCAAGCCATTCAGTAAGTCAGTCAAGCCATTCAGTCAGTCAGTCAAGCCATTCAGTCAGTCAGTCAAGCCATTCAGTCAGTCAGTCAAGCCATTCAGTCAGTCAGTCAAGTCATTCAGTCAGTCAGTCAAGTCATTCAGTCAGTCAGTCAAGTCATTCAGTCAGTCAGTCAGTCAAGTCATTCAGTCAGTCAGTCAAGTCATTCAGTCAGTCAGTCAAGTCATTCAGTCAGTCAGTCAAGTCATTCAGTCAGTCAGTCAAGTCATTCAGTCAGTCAGTCAAGTCATTCAGTCAGTCAGTCAGTCACACAAACTTATGTTTACATCTTTTTATGTGTACAAAGTAACACTTCATTACGGCCACGGGTTATGTCTTGTCTAATATCTGTTTTCTTCGTTAATTCAATATCAAAACACAATTCACTCTTATTCTTCACAAACACAGCTGGCTTGTAGCCAGGACTTCTTGACGCGTATGAAATACGTACGAATGCTGGGATGGTGGGGTCCGTGGTGGCTGGGTAAGGCGGGTGGTGTCTGCTGGACCACAACAGTAGTAGTAACTAGACTGCTTGTGAGAATGGTTATTTATTTTTCCTTCCCACAAACTTTAAGTAAGTTTATTCAGGTATACACAGATACAGTTACGAAGATTATCATACATAGCAGCATATGTGTAGAGAACCTAGGATAACCCAAAAAAGTCAGAGTGACAGTATTTCCATTGACTTTTTTTTGGGTTATCCTAGGTTCTCTACACATATGCTGCTATGTATGATAATGTATGTAACTGTACTCACCTAATTGTGGTTGCAGGGGTCGAGACTCGGCTCCTGGCCCCGTGTATCTGAATAAACTCACAGCATGAGGATTCTTAGGCAGTAAATAACCATGCGCTCAAAATTTTTCCCCTCCTGCCGAACCGTGTAATATCATCTTTACGTCGTGTAAGATGATAATGTGTCGCAAATCTTAAATCGTGCAATACCGGTAACATGCAACATAATCTCGTGCTAAATGACGTTCTACTGTACAGTAAAACCTTACACAGTATGGTTTTGAACAGTACAGGTTTTGATATAATACAGTTTATAAATTTTATTTAACTGCATTACACTCAGTAATGCAGCTAAATTTTGAAAAAAAAAAAAACGTATCCATGGTAATATCAGTAATAAAGTTATGATAAGATTGAGGCATTACATATAAAAACATGTATTGATGGTTTGTTCTACGGTTATAGATCACTGATGCAGCTGACTGGAAGGTTTGCCAGTCAGCTGCATCTCTCTCCTGGCTCTCGAAGACAAGGAGAGTGTGAACCTAGAAGCAACCAGTGAAGAGTTGGTTGCCAGGAGCTGTGACTTGACCCCTGCAAATCACATTTACACGAGTATTTTTGTACAATGTAGAAGAGAAATACAAAAGGAAGGAGTATATGAAGACAAAGAGGTTAAAGAGAGTGGTGAGGAAGTGTGGAAGGAAAGTTAATGAGGGAGTGGGAGAGGTGTTATAAACACATTTTACTGAGAATAAGAAAAAGTTTTGGAGTGAGATCAGTAAATTGAAAAAGCTTAGGGAACATATGACCTTATCAGTCAAAATCAAAAGAGGGGAGATATTAGATGGGAAAGTGGAGGTATGTACTGTGAAGATGGAGACTGCAATTTCTTGTATTGGCCAGGAATTAAAACATCTTTTAGCCATAGGAAGAGTTAGATGTATGTGGGGGAGGTGCATAAGGCAGTGGGCAGAATGAAAGGGGGTAAAACAGCTGGGATATGTGGGATTAAGACAGAAATGTTAAAAAGCATGTGGCAGGTGAGGATCTAGTTTTGGAGTGGATGATGTGCATCTGTTCAATATATGCATGAAAGGAGGGAAGGTACTTAGGGATTGGAAGCATGCATAGTTCCTTTATATAAAGAAAAAAGGGGATAAAAGATAATGTAAAAAATATAGGAAAATAAGCCTGCTGAGTATACCAGGTAAAGTGTATGGTAAAGTTATTATTGAAAGAATTATGGGTGAGAGAGTAGGAGGGCGTAGGGGATGTGTAGACCGTGTTTACATTGAAGAATTTAAGTGAACAATATTTAAATAAAGATAAGGAACTTTTAATTGCATTTATGGACTTAGAAAAATCATATGATAGGGTGGATAGAGGAGCAATGTGGCAGATGTTGCAAGTGCATAGAATAGGTGGTAGTTACTTATTTGAACGTAGACTTGTCAGCAGATGGGTCTATGAGAGATGAGATGAACCACAAAATTGCACTGAAGCCTCTGTGGAGGCAAAGAACTTTATCCATGAAGGCAAAAAGGGAAATGTACCAGACTATAGTGGTACCAACACTTTTATGGGTGAGAAGCATGGGTTTTGAATGGTGCAATGAGGAGACTGGAGGCATTATAGATATCATGTTCGAGGGCAGTGTGTAGTGTGAATATTATGCAGAGAATTCAGAATTTGGAGACTAGGAGGAGATGAGGAGTTCAAAAGTATTGTTCAGAATACAGTGGTACCTCGAGTTACGAGCAAAATTCGTTCCACACGGCTATTCAAGTGCCGATACTGAAGGAATTTTTTCCCATAAGAAATAATGAAAATTAGATTAATCCATTTCAGACCCCCAAAAATACACTTACAAAAGCACCTACAAAAATACACTTACATAATTGTTCGAGTTGGGAGATGCTCGTAAGTAGAGGTACCACTGTACTGAGAAGGGGTTGTCACGATGGTTTGAACATTTAGGGAAGCCATACAAAAAAAAATATGATGACTAGGAGGGTGTATAAATGTGGGGTGGAGGAAAGGAGGGGTAGGGGATATCTTAGGAAATGTTAGAGGGGGAGAAAATAAGGTTTTAAGTGCTATGGCCTTGGACATCTAACAAGACTTGTGTGAGGATGTTAGACAGGAGTGAAGGCAAGTGGTTTTCATGACTTGACGTGCTAATGGAGTGTGAGCAACGAAATATTTGTCAAAAGATTCAGGGAAAACTAGTTACCCAGACTTGAGTCCTGGAGGTGGGAAATACAGTGCCGGCACTTTGAAAGAGGGGAGGGGATGTTGTGGTTAAAAGGGTCATGTGAACTGTGATGTCGACTCCCTTTGGGCAAGACAGTGATTGAACGAATGACAACCCAAAATTTGGAGATAAAACTTTATAATCTGGTCCAGGCTGGACCATTATATTCTGGTCCATGCTGGACCATTATCAAGTTCAATGCAAGTTCCTCTCTAAATTGTGGGTCAGTGGTGAAGTTGTGCAGCCACAGTATTGTCTCCTGTATTCTTAAAACTGTCGCTACCGGATATAAATGCACTGGAAAACGTACAGAGGAGGATGACAAAGTTGATCCCATGTATCAGAAATCTTCCCTATGAGGATAGACTGAGGGCCTTGAATCTGCACTCTCTAGAAAGGCGTAGAATTAGGGGGAATATGATTGAGGTGTATAAATGGAAAACAGGAATAAATAAAGGGGATGTAAATAGCATGCTGAAAATATCCAGCCAAAACAGGACTAGCAGCAATGGTTTCAAGTTGGAAAAGTTCAGATTCAGGAAGGATATAGGAAAGCACTGGTTTGGCAACAGTTGTGGATGAGTGGAACAAACTCCCGAGTACCGTCATAGGGGCTGGGACGTTGTGTAGTTTTAAAAATAGGTTAGATAAATACATGAGTGGGTGTGAGTTGGACCTGACTAGCATGTGCTACTAGGTCAGATGCCGTACTAATTCCTCAAGTGGAAGTGACCTGACTACCTGGAGTTTACCTGGGGAGGGTTAAATCCAGGTGGTCGGCTAGATAAATATATGAGTGGGTGCGGGTGGGTGTGAGTTGGTCCCGACTAGCTTGTGCCACTAGGTCAGATGCCGTGCTCCTTCCTTAAGTGAATGTAACCTGACCTGGCTGGGTCAGGGCATTGGCTTAAGCCGGTTGGAGACTTGGACCTGCCTCGCATGGGCCAGTAGGCCTGCTGCAGTGTTCCTTCTTTCTTATGTTCTTACCATAATTTTAGTACAAAATTAAAATGTGAGCAAGACATGACAAGGGTCTTGCATTCATTTACCTGATGTTGCAGAGCTTGCACTTGACTTTGCAATTCATAGACTTGTGTTTCAAAGCCTCGGAGGCGATCCACCTCAGCTTCAGCTTCCTCCAAGCGATCCTTACTTGGCGCAGACCTTGTCAGCGTCTCCAGCTGTCCTTCTAGCTCACTTAAGTGACCCATTTGTTGGTGAAGGTTGTGATGCTCATTCTTCAGGTGCTGGTGAGCTGTTTCAAGCACACACAGTTTGTTCTGCAGCTCCAAGATCTCTTCTTCCTGTAGTCGTACTTTACTTTCAGTAGTAATAGCGTCAATGGATGATGGTGGCGGTGGATTGTCTTCACTGACCTTAGTGCCATGTAGTTCTTGTAGTTGCTGTGTCAGCTGAGATATTTGCTGCTCCGCTTCTTGGTAACTAACCTGCAACTGTGTGTAATGGCCAGTCCAATTCGTCCACTGTTCCTCATACCATGCAAGTTTGTATTTCAGCTCATCATAACTCACTGATTCGTCTTCTGCCAGTTCCTGCTGCTGTTGTAACTGTTCCTGCTGTTGTAATGGTTCCTGCTGTTGTAACGGTTCCTGCTCTTTTAACTGTTCCTGCTGCTGATGCAATTCTGCCAGCGGTTGATCAGGCACCAGTTCAACAGGTTCCACAGATTTTGCCAACATTTCAGGTTCTGATTGATGCTCATCAAACCAACTAACTGGATCTTTTTCAATTCTTTGTTGTGTTTTATCTAAGAAAGTGAAAGGCTTCTCCTCTGGCTGGTTCCAGCAAGTTGGAGAAGGTGATACATCAGTTGCTGTGGCTTGGCTTACACTTGGTGCTGCAGCTTGTGACAAATGAACTGTTTGTGGTGTTCCAATTGCCTGTTGCTCAGTACTTGGCCAAATTGCAGATGCGTCTTCACTGGCTGGCCAGCCTCCAGGTGTGTGTTCACCTGGCGACCAGACTCCTGGTGTGTGTTCACTGTGTGGCCAGCCTCCAGGTGTGTGTTCACCTGGCGACCAGACTCCTGGTGTGTGTTCACTGTGTGGCCAGGCTCCTGAAGCATGTTCACCGGGTGGCCAGGCTCCTGGTGTATATTCCTGGCTAGGCCAATAACTTGATTCACCTAACTGCTCTAGTTTCTCCTGTGGTTGACAGGTTGGAGGGACCAACTGTTGTTGCAATAAGTCAGTATTTTGTTGCTTCTTACTAAGCTCCTCTTCAACGGCTGATAATCTTTCTCTCTCTAGTTCTAAACTGCTCTGCATCAACACCATGTCCTCCATCTTCTTCTTTATGTCAAGCAAATTTTTCTGATCATCTTCCCACTTCTGCTTCTGTTGATTGTAGTCAGCTTCAGCAGATTTTTTCTTCTGTTCCAAAACTTTCTTCTCTTCATTAATGGTGTTAATCTGTTGTAGCGCTTCTTTAAGTTGGTCTTGAATCATCATCAACATTTCATCTTTGTCCGCTAAGGACTTTCGAAGGTTACTTACCACTGAATTTTCCAGGCTGGGCGTTTCCTTGGGCTCTGGTGTTCCCAGGTCCACTTCACCCCAGTCTTCCCAAACAGATGACACTGCTGTAGTGGTGTGTGTCTGGGTTGCAAGTGATGTTTGAAGTTGTGTGATCGTCTGTCGTGCCTCTTGTAGTTGTTGCTTTAATGTGTTGGCATTGACACGTAGACTATCACATTCTTCTTCCAGAAACTGTGTTTTGTCTTGTGTCACTGCAAGTTCAGCTAAATTATCTTGACCACTTGTTGTGTGTGAGACACTTGCAAGTTGAGACTCTTCAGTTAATTGCTTGACTTGATCTTGCAGTTGCTTCTTTGCTTCTATGTTCTCCTTTAAAGACTTTTCAGCTTCAGCTGCCACATTTTTATGTTCAATAACACTCATTTCTAAGGCCTTAATTTCTTCATCTTTTAATTTAATTTGTGAATTCAGGCTTTCAATACTGGCATTCAGCTGAGCAATAATTTCAGCCTGATTTTGCACTTGCAATAAATTAGGCTGTGTGTGCAGCTCGTCATTTGCCTGAGATGTGGACAACAGATCACTGTCCAAACAAGACACATTTTGCTGGTGTGTGTGTGACAAGTCAACCACTTGGTGGAGTGTGAGTGCCTCTGTCAGCTCTATTTGGAGTGAGTCTGCTCTCTGTTGTTGCTGCTGCTGAGAGGAAACAGCATGAGCCAGTTGACTTTGCAAAGTTTGAACTCTCTCTTGCTCCTCTTCTAAGGCTTGTTGCAGGTGCTCTATTTCATTCCCTCTAGCTCTAAGTTCATCTTTAACTTCAACGAGATCTCTATAGGCAGAGTCCTGGCTGGCTTTTGCAGTTTCCAACTCGCTCTGTAATTCAGTAGCCCATTCTTGTATATTTGATGAACCAATTTCCAAATTGTCAGTATATTCTCGACTGGTCTGCAGTTCATGTTGCAGCCTGGCAACTTCTGACTGCAAGTTCTGAAACTCTGTTCTCAATGATTCCATTTCCTTTGTGCTGCTCTCTTGCTGACTGGCTATTTCTTTCTCCACTGTTTCAAGGTCAGTTGCTTTCATCTGCAGCTGCTCTTCATACTCAGACACCAAAGTGGTCACTTTTTTATATTCATGATTATTTTTTTCTAAGTTACTTTGGGCTGTACTTAGTTCTTCTTTGGTTTTGTCCAACTGTTCCTGTACCTGTGCCAACAGAACCTGTGTTTCACTTAACTGGCCTTGAGACTGCTCAAGTTCAGTCTCTTGTTGCAAAAACTTTTCCTGAATTTCAGCTAAGTGATTCTGGGAATGAGAGAGCTGCTCATGGGTATAAACAAGAACTTCCTGGCTTTGTGTCAGCTCACTTCTCAAATCACTTATCACAACATTATTATTCTCCACCTGGAGCTGAACCCGCTCAAACTCCAGTGTAATTTCTGAGAGGCGTTCACTCTTTTCTAAGGCTTCAGCTTTCCAATTCTCTGCTTCTAAAGCCTTACTTTTCACCTCACTTGCGAGGCTTCCGGCTGATGTTTCTCTTGCCTGTACCTGTTGCTCCTTCTCTCCAAGCACCTGTTTAAGCATTTCAATATCGTGACTCTGCTGGTTAAATTTAGAAATATACTCTGAATTTAAATGTAAGAAATGCTCATCTTTTTCATGAAGTAATGACTTTACTTCACTCATCTCCTCTTCTAAAGTGGATTTAGATTTAGCCAGCGTCTCATTTTCATTTTGTAAATAATGTAGTTTTTGTTCCAGAGCAGTTTGCTGTACATTAAGCTTTTCTATACATGATGATGACTCTTCCAGCTCTCTCTCAAGCTTCAGCAGAGCTTCTTCCTTCCCAGACACAAACAGATTAAGGTCAGTTATTTTCCCTTCTAAACTACTATAATTATTTTGAAGTTCATCCAATGCTAAATTCTTTTCACAGATTTCCTGTTCATATTTTGAAATCACTATCTGGTTATTGTGTATTTCCTGCACTTTAGTTTCCAACTCCATACTAGAAGCTTCCACCTGGTTCTTGTAGTCACTCAACATATCTGAGACAATATTCAATTCTGATTCATATGATACTTTTGTTGTTTCTAGTTGCTTGGTAATATTCTTAAGCTCTTTTTCCAATTTATCAACTGCTTCATTTTTCAAAGTCAGTTGTTCATCTCTGTGTAACACTGATTTCCGCAACTCTTCAATCTTACTCTCCAGAGTGCTTATTTGTGACTCCATTTGTTCAAGCATGTTTATGTGATCATTGAGAGACTTGTCTTTATATTTGAGTTGGTCCTGTAAATGTGAAACCTCACCCACAAGATTCTGAATGGTTATATTCTTTTCATTTACAGTTCTGTTTAAGCTTTGAAGTGTTTCATTAACCACTGCAGCCTCTGCTTCTTGCGACTGTAATGCTGATGACACCTCTGATACCTTACACTCCAACTCTTCCACAGTCCTAAACGCTTCACTGGCTTTCTCAATCTCTCGATGATATTTCTCACTCCCTTCCTCTAGCTCCACCTTCTTCTCTTCCAGTGTTTCAGTTACTGCCTTCAACTGGGTCTTAAGACCAGCCACAATATCATCGTGTTTATCAAGTTTGATGGAGAGAGTAGTGATTGTATTTTCTTTATCTGTGAGAATGTTCATGAGGCGCTTACATTCTCGAACCTTTGTTTCCTTTTCTTGTAAAGCTGCTGTCATTCTGTCTTCACACTCCTGCACAGCTGTCATCTGACTTAGGTATTTGGTCTCCCACTCATTCTTTTCTTTCATGGCACTCTGTAATGACTCTTCTAAACTTCCCTTCTCTGCCATTAACTGTTCCACTGGTGCCTGCTTACAATCAACTACCTGATTTTCCAGCTCTATTCTGGCTTTCTCTGCTATGTCTCTCTGCTCTTCCACCTCACAGAGTCGAAGCTCAAGGGTGACTTTAGCTTGACTAATTTCCGCCAGACTTGTTTTAGCACCGGCTAACTCGGACTCCAGATCAAATATTCGGTTTTCCCGTTCGTTGGTGCCCTCGACCAGTTTGATTTTTTCCGTCTCCAGAAGAGTGATAGCACTTAACTGCGAATCTAAGTCATTATTGAGCTGCTTTATTTTATCCTCTAATTTATTTCTAGAAACTGTCAGCTTTTCATTAGCAGCTTTGAGATCATCAAAATCAACTAACTTTAGTTGAAGGTTCCCTTTCTCCTCTTCCAGCTCTGCTATAGAGTTTTGTAGCATTACAATTTGTTCCCCAGCATTACCATCTTCCTTTATATTTCGCAACTGCTTTTCAAGTGCCTTCAGCTTTTTCTGGCCATGAGCTTCAGCTTTTACAAGTTTGTGTTTGAGGTCTTGAAGAATAGAATCCTTCTCTTCCGTTGCTTTTCTATCACATTCCGACTGGCTTCTCAATGTCTTAGTGTCAGCTTGCAAGGTGACAATCTTCTCCTGCAGCTCGGCATTACGAGTGCTCAGCTCGAAGCGGAGATTCTCCAATCGGCGGCCGTTGTCTTCCAGTTGAGTTATCTTTTTAACTTTCTCTTTTAATTCCTTTGTCAAACACTCTTTCTCAGAAACAAATTCCTGCTCTTTTACAATGAAATCTTCCTGCATTTTCTTCATTTGGTATCTAACTTCCTCTAGCTCCTCTAGAGTCTTCAAGCTCTTCTCATCCTGAGCCTTGGCAACAAGAGCAACTGCCTCAGTACGCGACTCAATCACTCTGTCTTTTTCACTCAGACATTCACGCAACTCTTGAATTATTTCTTCTAGCCGGTTATTTTTTTGTGTCAACTCCAAAACAGTGTTGTCTTTATAAATGATTTGCTGGTAGAGTTTTTGTGTGATTGATTCTTCAGAGATGGCTCCCCTACCCTCCTGTAGTGACTGTATTACAGTATCTCGTTGCTCAACTTCCGTTCGTAGTCGTTCGATTCTGGACTTCATCTCCTCCATGGCTGCACGTTTCTCTGCATTCTCCTTCTGCTGGAGTTCAAATTTGAGTCGGTTTTCTTCCAGTTGTTTCCTCATGAGCAGTATCTTGGCTCTGCTGCTACTTTCAGACGAAGGTAACCTCTTCTCTTCTACTTGCTTCTCCTCCACAACACCATGGACCCTGGCTTCACTGCTAATGTCTGCTGCTTCAACTCCCGACAAACTGTCCTCCGACGACCCCAGAGGCTCGACTCTCTCTGGAAGCACTGGTTTCCTCTTAGTACCCACTCTTCCCAGGCGAGGTTTGATTTTTGCCAATCTAGCAGCATAGTCCTGTTAAAAAAATTATATTACAGGTATTTATCTATACCAAACAAAGCATTAATATAAGTTGCAATCATTTTATGTGAATCACATGCAAATTAGCCATTGCAAAAAAATATAATTTTTATCAGTAAATCAATACAGTGGTACCTCGAGTTACGATATTTTTTCGTTCGAGAATGCTGTTTAAGTGCCATTACCAAACGAATTTATCCCCATAAGGAATAATGTAAAATAGACTAGTCCTTTTACACCCCCAAAAATATACTTACAAAAGCATTTAAAAAAATAAACTTACATAAAAGGGCGATTTTGGGGACCATCGTAACTCGAGGTACCACTGTACTACAGTAGACAGTCATTTAACACCAGTTTATCTGGCACGATTTGGATACAGCACGATTGAAGAATTGCGGCACATTTTTATGTAACACTACGTAAAATTAACTTTACACAGTTAGCAGAAGGGGAAAAAATTTTGAGCGCACGGTCGCCCGCGGTGGGTTACGCCATTGAGTCAATGGGGGAGACCTACCGCCACCCTCACCCACCCACACCACCCTCCCAGCCTGCCCCTGCCACCACCCCACCATTCATACTTAATATGTGTACAGTCCCTCTTCTCTGCTACAACTTGTGATTGTGAATTGTGTCTTGATCTTTTAATTACTATATCTTGTATCTGCCAAGCAATCATGACACCACTCTGAGTGTTGCTCAAAGTGGCAAGAAAAGGTATAAGCATTTATGTCTTAGAATTAACGAAGAAAACAAAGATATTAGACAAGACATAACCTGTGGTCGTAATGAAGTGTTACTTTGTACACATAACGTGTAAACATAAGTTTGACTGACTGACTGACTTGCCTGAATCACTTGCCTGAATCACTTGCCTGAATCACTTGCCTGAATCACTTGCCTGAATCACTTGCCTGAATCACTTGCCTGAATCACTTGCCTGAATCACTTGCCTGAATCACTTGCCTGAATCACTTGACTGACTTACTAGTAGAATGACTTGAATGACTTACTGAATGACTTAAAGTTAGACACTCAGTACAACCATCGACTTCAGTACCAGAACCTCTACCATCCACCTCAGCCCAGTAGGGCCACAGAATAACTCTCCACTCTCTTCACAATCATCCACAAACACCAGCACCCACTATTTAACCCTTTCGGGGTTTTGGTCGTACTAGTACGTCTTACGCACTGGGGTTATTGACGTACTAGTACGCCTAAATTCTAGCGCCCTCAAATCAAGCAGAAACAGGCTGTTAGGCCTAGATGTGATAAAATGGGTCTGTGCGGTCAGTGTGCGCAGTATAAAAAAATTCCTGCACCACACAGTGCATAATGAGGAAAAAAAACTGACCGTTTTTGTGTTTAAAACAGCTGACTTTGCAGTCTATTTTCGTATGGTATTTATTGATGTATTCTCTTTTCTTGGTCTCATTTGATAGACTGGAAGATATATTACAGAAATAGAGATGATTTTGATTGATTTGACAAAGACAAGTACCTTGAAATTGAGCTCAAAGTAGCGAAAATGTTCGATTTTTGACGATGTTCAAGAGTAAACAAATCACACCATGCATCCAATACACATCAACTGGCGAGTCTAATATTCATGCACAAGTGCTCTAATATTATTTATACCATTTATACAATGATGCAGTTGTATACATAACAGTAAATTTTCTATTTTTTGTGAGAATAAAAATTCAAAATGAAAAGCAAAAGTAATGTAAGAGGGGCCTGGAAACGTGACTAATGAACAGAGAAGACGTTATTTTAGTGCCAGGAATGTCTGCCTTGTTTATTCTGGACCCTATTTTGAAATTGGCATCGTTTGAAATTTGTGTGAAATTGGCCAAATTGCCATTTTCTGACCACAATTGTGGGTAGTTGTAATAGGTAAATAGGCGGTTTCTGTAGTCAATCGATAGAAGAAATGGAGTTCTAGCGAAATAGCTATAATTTTAGTTGCCTGAAACATTGGAATTTGCCTAAAATAGGGCTCAAAGTGGGCGAAATCGCCAATGCGTAAGTGTCATGCTGCCTAACTTCGTAAAGCATAATTCTGTTAGTTTTCGATCAAATTTCATAATTTTTGTGGCGTTATGATCGGAAAAAGATTCTCTATCATTCCATAAGAAAAAATTTTTTTTTTTTTTTTTTGAAATTCGTGGACCCTGAGAACGAGTTTCAGAGACCCCCCTCTGACCCCCAAAGGGTTAAGGTAAGAAATACTATTATTTCTATTACATTTGTAATCTTAAGCAGTAAAAACAACATAATACATCACAACAATGAACTACAATTACATATTCACTTTTATTTTTGTAAGATGTGGAGGCCTAAAAAAAAGTTGTTTGTCTTTTTTTGGGGGCTCTCAGGAATGCAACCCCATTTTTCCCATAAGTACTTCAGTTCATCTAACATAATTTTACCTAACACGGCATTTTCAGGAACGTAACTATCGTGTTAAATGACGGTCTACTGTATATTCATTCATCACAAGCTATTATTGAGGTTCACAAATGTACTAAATATTTGTTTTCTTTCAATGAACCAGCCACGTCTCACCAAGGCAGAGTGAATTAAAAAGAAAAATGCAAGCTTTTCTTTTTACATTTAGAATTTTATACAGGAGAGAGGGTTACTAGCACTTTGCTCCCGGCATTTTAGTCACCTCTTATGACACTCATGGAGACCTGAATGTTCTTATGCAACATAAACTGTAGGAAGCCTGACTACTATTATTACATTCACCGGAAAGCACTAAACCTGTAGGGATCAAGCAGTGCCTGGTGGAATGAAAGGCATTCAGCCTTGATTCAACCAACTGGAGCACAGGTTCAATTCCTTGGATCAAGAGCCCCTCAGCAGCATGAAAGAACTTTTCCTAAGGGGTAGACTTGTTTGAGCTTAATAAGTAGTAAGATAAGATTTCATCAAATTTTTAACCCCAGAGGGTTAGCCACCCAGGATAACCCAAGAAAGTCAGTGCGTCATCGAGGACTGTCTGATTTATTTCCATTGGGGTCCTCAATCTTGTCCCCCAGGATGCGACCCACACCAGTCGACTAACACCCAGGTACCTATTTGCTGCTAGGTGAACTGACAACAGGTGTAAGGAAACATGTCTAAATGTTTCCACCACGCCGGGAATCGAACCCGGGCCCTCCGTGTGTGAAGCGAGAGCTTTAGCCACCAGGACACCGGGGCCATAAGCCTGAACATATCTACTGCATCACTGCAACACCTGTACAACTATGCTCCTGCAACACCTGTACAACTATGCTCCTGCAACACCAGTACAACAACCATGCTCCTGCAACACCAGTACAACAACCATGCTCCTGCAACACCAGTACAACAACCATGCTCCTGCAACACCAGTACAACAACCATGCTCCTGCAACACCAGTACAACAGCCATGCTCCTGCAACACCAGTACAACAGCCATGCTCCTGCAACACCTGTACAACAGCCATGCTCCTGCAACACCTGTACAACAGCCATGCTCCTGCAACACCTGTACAACAGCCATGCTCCTGCAACACCTGTACAACAGCCATGCTCCTGCAACACCTGTACAACAGCCATGCTCCTGCAACACCTGTACAACAGCCATGCTCCTGCAACACCTGTACAACAGCCATGCTCCTGCAACACCTGTACAACAACCATGCTCCTGCAACACCTGTACAACAACCATGCTCCTGCAACACCTGTACAACAACCATGCTCCTGCAACACCTGTACAACAACCATGCTCCTGCAACACCTGTACAACAACCATGCTCCTGCAACACCTTTACAACAACCATGCTCCTGCAACACCTGTACAACAACCATGCTCCTGCAACACCTGTACAACAACCATGCTCCTGCAACACCTGTACAACAACCATGCTCCTGCAACACCAGTACAACAACCATGTTCCTGCAACACCAGTACAACAACCATGCTCCTGCAACACCAGTACAACAACCATGCTCCTGCAACACCTGTACAACAATCATGCTCCTGCAACACCAGTACAACAACCATGCTCCTGCAACACCTGTACAACAACCATGCTCCTGCAACACCTGTACAACAATCATGCTCCTGCAACACCAGTACAACAACCATGCTCCTGCAACACCTGTACAACAACCATGCTCCTGCAACACCAGTACAACAACCATGCTCCTGCAACACCAGTACAACAACCATGCTCCTGCAACACCAGTACAACAACCATGCTCCTGCAACACCTGTACAACAATCATGCTCCTGCAACACCTGTACAATCATGCTCCTGCAACACCTGTACAACCATGCTCCTGCAACACCAGTACAACAACCATGCTCCTGCAACACCAGTACAACAACCATGCTCCTGCAACACCTGAACAACAACCATGCTCCTGCAACACCTGTACAACAACCATGCTCCTGCAACACCTGTACAACAACCATGCTCCTGCAACACCTGTACAACAACCATGCTCCTGCAACACCTGTACAACAACCATGCTCCTGCAACACCTGTACAACAACCATGCTCCTGCAACACCTGTACAACAACCATGCTCCTGCAACACCTGTACAACAACCATGCTCCTGCAACACCTGAACAACAACCATGCTCCTGCAACACCTGTACAACAACCATGCTCCTGCAACACCTGTACAACAACCATGCTCCTGCAACACCTGTACAACAACCATGCTCGTGCAACATCAGACTACTCTCAGTGACAATGTTAATGATGAGCTACTAAATATATATATCTACATAGATGACTGGCAACAAACTCACCCTCAATACTGACAAAACCTACTACATGATGTTTGGAAACAGGTTCAAATATCTTAACATAATGATCAACAGTTTTCCCACTGTAAGACACACACAGTAAAGTCTTTGGTCTACACCTTGACATTTAATACCCACATCCAACACAGATAAGAACAGTAAACTTTAGGATTATTATTATTATAATCAAAGAGAGCGCTAAACTGGCAAAGGTCATACAGCGCTGCAGGGTAGAAAATAGTGCTGGGGCTATAAACAGTTAGGTGGAGAGGGAATCAGAGGTGAGGGGAGAAAAGGGGTGGAAGGGACGCTATGGGCTATGTGTCAAAGTTCATATAAAAAGCTGACAAAAAGTAAAAAAGTGTAAACTTTAGGAACTTTCAGGCAGTGAGTCCCATATTTTTGGGCCTCTTATATGCATGGCATTTCTGAACTGGTTAAATTACACATGTGGTATATCAAGGAGATAATTGTTCCTCGTATTATATTATGTACAGTCTACTTGCTTTACGATGGTTCGAACTGCTATACGTCCAGTTGACCCCCGAGTTTCGGCTACCCTGAGTATCAGTCGACTCGTGTTTCGGTTGGTTTTTTCAGCCCAATTTTTGCCCGACTATCGACCATTTCCCCAAGTTTCGTCCCAAGTACCAGACCTGTTCGCCTGCCCGCACATGCATCATGAGCCAGTCTAGCTTTGTTTACCATTGAGTGAACATTACCCGGCACACTCATCCAAACATTTCACAGTAAATTCAGTGCTTCTTCGTTAATTGTCACTGAAATAAGTCACCAAGGGTCCAAAAAACTTCCTAGTGGCACCCCTGTGGTAAAGAAAGTGAGGAACACCATAGAATTGAAGGAGATACAGTGGACCCTCGGTTAACGAAAGGTCCTGTTAACGAAAGTTTCGGAAAACGTAAGCTTTTTTCGTAATCGGTTAGCGAAAAAGTCCTCGGTTACCGAAAGGTATTAGACGCGTCCGCCTGCTCCGCGCAAGCGCAGGACGCCAGTGAAGCGTTGTTTACCATTGAGAGAACATTACCCAGTGCGCTCTTTCAAAGATTCACAATATATTTGGTGTATTTTTTGGTGGTTTTAGTTATTGCCACTGTGAAATAAGTCACCATGAGTCCAAAGAAGCTTCCTAGTGGCACCCCTGGGGTAAAGAGAGTGAGGAACACCATCGAACTGAAGAAGGAAATCATAGAAAAATATGAGAGTGGTGTACGTCTGAGTGATCTTGCCAGGATGTACAAGAAAACTCCATCTACTATCGGCACTATCCTGGCACAGAGAAATGAGATCAAGAAAGCTAATGTTGCAAAGGGGTTAATTTGTTAACGAAACAAAGATCGAAAACAGTGGATGAGGTTGAGAAGTTGTTGTTGGTGTGGATCCATGAAAAACAGAGAGCGGGTGATAGTATTTCTATGGCGATAATTTGTGAAAAGGCAAGGAAGTTGCACGCAGATCTTGTGAAGACAATGCCTGCAACCAGTGGTGAGGAGAGTGATTTTAAAGCCAGCAAAGGCTGGTTTGAGAAGTTTAAGAAACGTAGTGGCATACACAATGTTGTGAGGCATGGTGAGGCAGCCAGCTCAGACAAACGTGCAGCTGAAAAATTTGTGCTGGAATTCAAGGGGTTCGTAGAGGCTGAACAATTCCTCCCCAACAAGTGTTTAATTGTGATGAAACAGGCCTGTTTTGGAAGAAAATGCCCAACAGGACCTACATTACTCAGGAGGAAAAGGCACAGCCAGGACACAAGCCTATGAAAGACAGGCTAACTCTTATGATGTGTGCCAATGCCAGTGGTGATTTTAAAGTGAAGCCTTTACTGGTGCATCACTATGAAAATCCCAGACCCTTCAGGATACGTGTTGACAAGAATAAATTGTGTGTGCATTGGAAAGCTAACACCAAGGCATGGGTCACTACGGAGATTTTCAAGGAATGGATGACTGGAGTGTTTGGCCTAGTGTGAAGAAATACCTCCTGGAAAATAAATTGCAACTCAAGTGCCTCCTGCTACTGGACAATGCTCCTGCTCATCCTCACAACTTGCAAGAGTTGTTGCCTGACAACATAAATTTCATCAAAGTGAAGTTCTTGCCTCCTAACACCACTCCTCTCCTCCAGCCCATGGACCAGCAGGTCATTTCCAACTTCAAGAAACTGTACACCAAAGCAGTTTCAGAGGTGCTTAATATGACCAATGACTCTGAATTGACCCTAAGAGAGTTCTGGAAAGAACACCTCAATATCGTGCATTGCATAGGCCTTATAGGTAAGGCTTGGGAGGAAGTGACTTCCAGGACTCTGAACTCTGCTTGGAGACCACTGTGGCCGGATTGTGTCCAGAGAGGAATTTTGAAGGATTTGAGGCTGACCCTGACCCTGACGACCCTGTGCCTGTTGTGGAACATGTTGTGGAAGATATTGTGGAATTGGGGAACAGCCTGGGGTTGGAGGTGAGTGGTGAGGATGTGGAAGAGTTGGTGGAGGAGCACAGGATAGAGCTAACAACTGAAGAGCTGCAAGAGCTTCATCTGGAACAGCAACAGACCACAGCTGAGGTTATTGCTTCACAGGAAGAGAGAGAGATAAGGAGGTGCCTTCTTCAGTGCTTAAGGAGATGTGTACAAAGTGGAATGAGTTGCAGACATTTGTTGAAAGATACCACCCTGAGCAAGCTGAAATGAGCCTTCTGTGCAACCACTTCAGTGACAGAGCCATGTTGTACTTCAGAAAAGTGTTGAAGAGTCGCCAGAAACAGAGGACTCTGGACAGCTACTTCACCAGGCAGGGGTCTAGTGACTCTCAAGCTGGTCCTAGTGGCATTAAAAGACCAAGAAGGAAGTAACCCAGAGAGGGACTTGTCACCTGAAGTCCTTTTGGAGGGGATTCCCTTCCAACCACTAACACCTGCTCCAATCATCATATACATATCTTCCAGATGCCTGCAAGTCTCTTCAATAAAGGTAAGTAAATGTTATTTTTTTATTTTGAGTGATTATTTTTTGTGGAACAATTAATTGTATTTACATTATTTCTTATGGGAAATAAGGTTTCAGATAACGAAAGATTCAGATTAAGTAATAGCTCCTGGAACGGATTAATTTCGTTAACCGAGGGTCCACTGTAGTTGAAAAATATGAGTGGCGTACGTGTGGGGGAGCTTGCCAGGATGTACGGCAAGAACAAATCAATTATCACCTCTATCCTGGCAAAGAGAAAAGAAATTAAGGAAGCTAATGCTGCAAAAGGTGTTGATATGTTAATGAAAAATAGATCACAAACAGTGGACGAGGTTGAGAAGTTGTTGGGGGTGTGGATCAACAAAAAACAGATAGCGGGTGATAGTTTCCATGGCGATAATTTGTGAAAAGGCAAGGCAGTTGCACGCAGATCTTGTCTTGAAAATGCCTGGAACCAGTGCTAATTTGAGTGATTTTAAGGCCAGCAAAGGCTGGTTTGACAGATTTAGGAAACGTAGTGGCATACACAGTGTTGTAAGGCATGGTGAGGCAGCCAGTTCAGACAAACATGCTGCTGAAAAGTTTGTGAGTGAATTTAAGGGGTTTGTAGACACTGAAAAATTCAAACCCGAACAAGTGTTTGTGATGAAACAGGCCTCTTTTGGAAGAAAATGCCAAAGAGGACCTACATTACTCAGGATGAAAAGGCACTACCAGGACACAAGCCTATGAAAGACAGGCTAACTCTCATGTTGTGTAGTAATGCTAGTGGGGATTTTAAAGTGAAGCCTTTACTCGTGTATCACTGAAAATACCATAGTGTTCAATAAACACAATGTCGTCAAAAATAAATTGTGTGTGATGTGGGAGGCTAACACTAAGGCATGGGTCACGAAGCAAATTTTCATAGAGTGGGTCCATCAAGTGTTTAGCCCCAGTGTGAAAAAATACCTCTAGGAAAAGGAATTGGGACTAGCCTCCTGGGACTGGACAATGCTCATGCTCATCCTTACAACTTGGCAGACTTTTTGTCTAGTGAGTTAAGTTTCATCACAGTGAAGTTCTTGCCTCCTAACACCACTCCTCTCATCCAGCCCATGGACATGGAGGCCATTTCTAACTTCAAAAAACTCTACACAAAAGCAGTGTTTCAAAAGTGCTTTGAAATGACCTCAGACACTGAGTTGACCCTAAGAGAGTTCTGGAGGAATCACTTCAGTATCATCCATTACATAAGCCTTATAGGTAAGGCTTGGGAGGGAGTTACTTCCAGGACTTTAAACTCTGCTGCTTGAAGACAATTGTGGCCAGGTTGTGTCCAACAGAGGGATTTTGAAGGGTTTGAGGCTGACCCTGATGACCCTCTGCCTGTTGTGGAAGGTATTGTGGCATTGGGCAAGTCCCTGGGGTTGGAGGTGAGTGGCGAGGATGTGGAAGAGTTGGTGCAGGACCACAGGGTAGAGCTAACCACTGACGAGCTGCAAGAGCTTCATCTGGAACAGCATCAGACCACAGTAGAGAAAATTGTTTCACAGGAGGAGGAAGATAGACTGAATGAGGTGCCTTCTTCATTGATTAAGGAAATTTGTGCAATGTGGAATAAGGTGCAGACATTTGCTGAAAAATATCACCATGAGCAAGCTGAAATAAGCCATCTCTGCAACAAGTTCAGTGACAGAGGCATATTGCACTTTAGGGACATCTTAAAGAGGTGCCAGAAACAGAGGACTGTAGACAGTTATTTTGTGTGACAGGGGTCCAGTGACTCTCAAGCTGGTCCTAGTGGCATTAAAAGACCAAGAAGGGAAGTAACCCCAGATAGGGCTTTGATACCTAAGTCCTTATGGAGGGGGATTCCTCTTCCAAACACTAAGCCCTCCCTCACTCCTCCTCCCTAGATGCCAGCAAGTCTCTTCAATAAAGTTAAGTAAATATTATTTTAACCCTTTCAGAGTCCGTGCTGTAGTTCTACGCCATGAGCTCAGCTCACTCAGATAAGCTGTGAGCGGTAAATTTGGGCCTGGATATGAGAGAATACATCTATGTGGTAAGTGTGCACCACAGTGCATGAGAAAAAAAACTGAAACCGTATTATTATTATTATAATCAAATAGAAGCGCTAAACCACAGGGGTTATACAGCGCTGCAGGTTATTGTAGGATGCAGGGAGAGTGGGTTGTAAGAGGGAGATGGACGATTAGTAGGGTATGGAGTGCAAGATGACGGTGGGTAGTGCAGGGGTGGAGGGTAGCAAGAGATCGAGGTAGAAGGGACTGAGGGAGGTGCTAGAGGAATATTCTTCAGAGTTTGTGTAGTAAGTCAGTTTCTGTCAAAAAGTCAACAAGAGAGTCAGGATTAAAGGAGGGTCCATCTGCAAGAAGGGAAGGTAAAGAAAGGGCCGCAGAGCGAAGACGTCGTTGGAGGTAAATTCTGAGTGCTCGTTGATAGAGTGGGCAGTCCAACAGGATATGTCGAACAGACACTGGAACCTGACAATGCTCACAGAGGGGCAGGAGCTCTCCATGAGATACCCGTGAGTAAGGCGAGTGTGGCCGATGCGAAGACGGAGAGAGTAGTCTCCCAACCTCGACATTGGTGACAAGAAGAAGGCCAGAAACCTATAACCGGTTTAATAGAATGAAGTTTGTTATTCAGCAGGTCAGACCAGCGTTGTTGCCAAGGTGCGAAGGTGGGTAGCAATGACCGCAAAATAGTCCGTGAAAGGAACACCTCTATATGAAACTGGAAGGTCTTGTACTGCTGACCGCGCAGCAGTGTCTGCCTGTTCATTGCCCTGTACATCAACATGACCAGGGACCCAACAAAAAACAATATCTTTATGCTTGCTAAAGATACGGCGTAACCAAAGGTGGATACGAAGAACTAGGGGGTGAGGTGTATCAATTTAACGGATAGCCTGTAAAGCACTAAGGGAGTCTGAAACGACCACAAATGGTGACTCAGGCATAGATGCAATACGGATAAGTGCCACAAGAATGGCATACAATTCAGCCATAAATATGCTAGCCGAGGGTAATAGATGCCCTCGTCGACGCTGTCCGGAAACACTGCTGCGAATCCGAGCCGTCAGATGACTTTGAACCATCGGTGTATACTGCGATGGCATGGGAATGAGACGGAAGTGGTCTAGAAAGAAAGAGCGAGAACCGCCGTAGGTAGTTGGGCTTCGGCAAGGTAGAGGAATAGAACAGACACGGACAGCAGGAACTTCCCAAGGGGTAGGGAAAGAGAGATGTCACATGAACATATAGAGGTGGGAGCTGAAGGGAAGACAGGAGTGAATGTAGACGAAGAGAAAAGGGACGAAGTAAGCAGGGGCGACGGAGTGAATGTAGACGAAGAGAAAAGGGACGAAGTAAGCAGGCCCGACGAACAAATAAAGAGCGCCTACTAACATCTGTAACAATCCTATACATGGAAGGATTGCGGAGGTCATGAGCGAACAAAATAGCGAATGCAATGTGCATCACGACATCGGATAAGGATGGAACGTTCGCTTCTACACAGAGGCTCTCAACCGGGAAACACGAAATGCACCAAGGCATAAGCGTAATCCCTGGTGATGGATGGGATTAAGGATGGAAAGAGTAGCAGGGGAGGCCGCAGAATATATCTGGTCACCATAATCGAGTTTCGACAAAATTAGGGCTGAATGTAGGCGAAGGAGGTTCTACGATCAGCCCCATGAAAGATGTGCGAGGTTTTAAGAAGGTTCAGCCTGGTGTGACAAGTTGCCTTCAGAGAGGTAATGTGAGGTTTCCAGGACAATCGACGGTCGAACAGGAGGCCGAGAAACCTGACTGTATCACGTTCTGGGATACGTGAGCCGTATAGGTACAATGGATGGTCAGAGACCACTGAACGTCTAGTAAACGTAATTTGATGAGTTTTGCTACTAGAAAAATTAAACCCGTGAGTGGTGGCCCAATCAGAAACCCGGTTGATGGCATGCTGGAGGAAACTGCAATGAGGTGACAGTCAGCACCTGCACAAGCTATAGCAAAGTCATCCACATAGAGTGATGACCAAATATTGGATGGGAGAACAGATGCCAGATTATTTATAGCAAGCAGAAAGTTTGCCTTAAGAAAGAATGGTAGGTTGCCTCGGAGGCCTAAGGAGTGGGCCTGGGCCAAGATGATATATCTCCAAGTTGTGTCATAAGCCTTCTCAAGGTCGAAAAAGATAGCGATAACCGAATGGTTATT
>WNWK01025559.1:0-28420 GCA_009830355.1 Cherax destructor | reverse complement strand
TTTTTTTTTTTTTAAGTATTCGGGCAGTGCGGAGTGAACGTAGATCTACGTGTGGACATTTAAAAGGGGTTTAAAAAGTGCAGGCATTGTACTTATTTCCAGGATAAGTCAGGTAACGGGTTTTCCCCTGAATCCCTTCACAAAATATTACCCTCCCCCACACTCCAACAGCTGTCAGGCCCCAAAAAACCATTTGTCTCCATTCACTCCTATCTAACATGCTCATGCACGCTTGCTGGAAGTCAAGCCCCTTGCCTACAAAACCTCCTTTTTCCCTTCCCTCCAACCTTTTGAGGACGACCCTATCCCGCCTTCCTTTCCCTACAGATTTATATTCTCTCCAAGTCATTCTCTTTGTTCCATTCTCTCTAATGAATAAACCACCTCAATAACCCTCTTCAGTCCCTAACTATACTTTAGTAACTCCAAACCTCCTCCTAATTTCCACACTACAAATTCTCTGCACAATATTTACACCAAAATTACCCTTAGTCACGACATCACCACTGCCTCCAGCCTCCTCCTCGCTGCAGCATTTACAACCCATTCTTTACACCCATATAAAGTGTTGGTAGCATATATTCTCGTACATTCCTTTCTTTCCCTCCAAGGACAACTTTTTGTCTCCACAGATTCCTCAATGCCACACTCATCTTTTTTTTCATCATCAATTCTATTGTTAACCTCATCCTTCATAAACCCATCCGCTGGCAGTTTACTCCAAATATCTGAAAACATTCACTTCTTCATCTCCATGGGGAAGTGGAACAGGATCTTCCTCCGTAAGCCATGCGTGCGTAAGAGGCGACTAAAATGCCGGGAGCAAGGGGCTAGTAACCCCTTCTCCTGAATATATTACAGTACTAAATGTAAAGGAGAAACTTTCATTTTTCCTTTTGGGCCACCCTGCCTCGGGGGGAAACGGCCGACGTGTTGAAAGTAGAAGATTCACTTCTTCAATACTCCCTCCTTCCATTGTGATATCCAAATTTTCTTTATCTAAATCATTTGATACCCTCATCACCTTACTCTTATCTTTGTTCACTTTCAACTTTCTACCCTTACACACCCCCCCAAACTCGTCCATTAACCTTTGCAACTTTTCTTTAGAATCTCCATAAGCACAGTATCTTCAGCAAAATTAACTGTGTCAACTCTCATTTTGTATTTGATTTCCCATAATTTAATCCCACCCTCTCTCCAACACCCTGTCTAAGGCCTACTTTTACTGGGAAGTAATCTGCCTCGTTCCTACACACTCTAACCTGAGCCTTACTATCCTCCTGCACCCAACCTCCTGTACCCCGAAACTTCTGTCCCACATTCTAATACTGCATTTTTAAAACTATCCCATCCCTCTTCAACCTCCCCACTACTCATACTTGCACTAGCCCAATAGTTGCTTATACCTTGCCCTAACTTCTTCCTCCCTTAGTTTATAAACTTTCACCTCTCTTACTGTTGCCATTTTCCTTTTTGTCCCATCTTCCTCTTTAACTATTTTATTTTATTAACACATCGGCTGATTCCCACCAAGGCAGGTGGCCCAAAAGAAAAACTTTCATCATCATTCACTCCATCACTGTCTTGCCAGAGGGGTGTTTTACACTACAGTTATAAAACTGCAACATTAACACCCTCCTTCAGGTGCAGACACTGTACTTCCCATCTCCAGGAATCAAGTCCGCCTGCCGGTTTCCTGAATCCTTCATAAATGTTACTTTGCTCACACTCCAACAGCATGTCAAGTATTAAAACCATATGTCTCCATTCACTCTTATCAAATACGTCCACATGCTTGCTGGAGTCCAAGCCTCGCACACAAAACCTCCTTTACCCCTCCCTCCAGCCTTTCCTAGGCCAACCCACCCCCGCCTTCCCTCCACTACAGATTTATACACCTCAATTCATTCTGTCTCGTTCCATTTTTTCTACATGTCCGAACCACCTCAACAACCCCTCCTCAGCTCTCTGGATAATAGTTTTGGTAATCCTGCACCTCCTCCTAATTTCCAAACTCCCAATACTCTGCATTATATTCACACCACACATGGACCTCAGACATGACATCTCCACTGCCTCCAGCCTTTTCCTCGTTGCAACATTCATCACCCATGCTTCACACCCATATAAGAGTGTTGGTATAACTATACTCTCATACATTCCTTTTCTTCCATGTACAAAGTTCTTTGTCTCCACAGACTCCAAGTGCTCCACTCACCCTTTTCCCTCATCAATTCTATGATTCACCTCATCCTTCATAGACCCATCTGCTGACATGTCCACTCCAAAATATCTGAATACATTCACCTCCTCCATACTCTCTCCTCCAATCTGATATCCCAAACTTTTGTCACCTAATCTTTTGTTATCCTCATCACCTTACTCTTTCCTATATTCACTTTCAATTTCTTCTTTTTCACACTACCAAATTCATCCACCAACCTCTGCAACTTCTCTTCAGAATCTCCCAAAAGCACAGTGTCATCAGCAAAAAGCAACTGTGACAACTCCCACTTTGTATTTGATTCTTTATCTTTTAACCACACCTCTTTGCCAAGACCCTCGCATTCACTTCTCTTACAACCCCATCTATAAATATATTGAACAACTACTGTGACATCACACATCCTTGTCTAAGGCCCACTTTTACTGGGAAATAGTCCCCCTCCCTCCTACACACTCTAACCTGAGCCCCACTATCCTCATAAAAACTCTTCACTTTTCAGTAACCTACCTCCTATTCCATACACCTGCAACATCTGCCACATTGCCCCTATCCACCCTATCATCCCCTTTTTCCAAATCCATAAATGCCACAAAACCTCTTTACCCTTATCCAAATAATGTTCACCTATATGTTTCACTGTAAACACTTGGTCTACACACCCCTACCTTTCCTAAAGCCCCCTTGTTCATCTGCTATCCTGCTTTCTGTCTTACTCTTAATTCTTTCAATAAAAGCTCTACCATACACTTTACCAGGTACGCTCAACAGACTTATTCCCTATAATTTTTGCACTCTTTTGTCCCCTTTGCCTTTGCAAAGGAACAATACGCTCTCTGCCAATCCTAGGTACCTTACCCTCTTCCATACATTTATTAAATAATAGGCACCAACCACTCCAAACTATATCCCACCTGCTTTAACATTTCTATCTTGATCCCATCAATCCCAGCTGCCTTACCCCCTTTCATTCTACCCACTGCCTCACGAACTTCCCCACACTCACATGGCTCTTCCACACTCCTACAAGATGTTATTCCTCCTTGCCCTATACACGAAATCACAGCTTCCCTGTCTTCATCAACATTTAACAATTCCTCAAAATATTCCCTCCATCTTCCTGATACCTCTAACTCTCCATTTAATAACTCTCCTCCCCTATTTTTAACTGTCAAATCCATTTGTTCCCTAGGCTTCCTCAACTTATTAATCTCACTCCAAAACTTTTCTTATTTTCAACAAAATTTGTTGATAACATCTCACCCACTCTCTCATTTGCTCTCTTTTTACATTGCTTCACCACTCTCTTAACCTCTCTTTTCTCTCCATATACTCTTCCCTCCTTGCATCACTTCTACTTTGTAAAATGTCTCATATGCTAACTTTTTCTCCTTACTACTCTCTTTACATCATCATTCCACCAATTGCTCTTCTTCCCTCCTGCACCCACTCGCCTGTAACCACAAACTTCTGCTGAACACTCTAACACTACATTTTAAATCTACCCCATACATCTTCGACCCCATTGCCTACCTCTCACTAGCCCATCTATCCTCCAATAGTTGTTTATATCTTACCCTAACTGCCTCCTCTTTTAGTTTATAAACCTTCACCTCTCTCTTACTTACTGCTTCTATTTTCCTTGTATCCCATCTACCTTTTAATCCCACTGTAGCTATAACTAAAAAGTGATCTGATATATCTGTGGCCCCTCTATAAACATGTACATCCTGAAGTCTACTCAACAGTCTTTTATCTACCAATACGTAGTCCAACAAACTACTGTCATTATGCCCTACATCATATCTTGTATACTTATTTAGCCTCTTCTTAAAATATGTACAGTGGTACCCCGACTTACGATATTTTTTCATTCCAGAATGCTGTTCAAGTGCCATTACCAAACGAATTTATCCCTATAAGGAATGATGTAAAATAGACTAGTCCTTTTAGACCCCCAAAATTACACTTACAAAAGCATTTAAAAAAATAAACTTACATAAAAGGGTGAGTTTGGGGACCATCGTAAGTCGGGGTACCACTGTATTACCTATAACTAAACCCCTTTCTATACAAAGTTCAATCAAAGGGCTCCCATTATCATTTACACCTGGCACCCCAAACTTACCTACCACACCCTCTCTAAATGTTTCTCATACTTTAGCATTTAGGTCCCCTACCACAATTACTCTCTCACTTGGTTCAAATGTTCCTATACATTCGCTTAACATCTCCCAAAATCTCTCTCTCTCCTCTACACTCCTCTCTTCTCCAGGTGCATACACGCTTATTATGACCCACTTTTCGCATCCGATCCTTATTTTAATCCACATAATCCTTGAATTTACACATTTATATTCCCTCTTCTCCTTCCATAACTGATCCTTCAACATTATTGCTACTCCTTCCTTAGCTCTAACTCTCTCAGATACTCCTGACTTAATCCCATTTATTTCTCCCCACTGAAACTCGCCTACCCCCTTCAGCTTTGTTTCGCTTAGGGCCAGGACATCCAACTTCTTTTCATTCATAACATCAACAATCATCTCTTTCTTATCATCCGCACTACATCCACGCACATTCAAACAACCCAGTTTTATAAAGTTTCTCTTCTTCTCTTTTTTAGTAAATGTGTACAGGAGAATGGGTTACTAGGCCATTGCTCCCGGCATTTTAGTCGCCTCATACGACACGCATAGCTTACGGAGGAAAGATTCTTTTCCACTTCCCCATGGACAATAGAGAAAATAAAAAGAACAAGAGCTATTAAGAAAAAGAAGAAAAACCTAGATGTGTGTATGTATATATATATGCATGTGCATGCCTGTGTAGTGTGACCTAAAGTGTAAGTAGAAGTAGCTAGATATACCTGTTATCCAGTGTGTTTATGAGACAGAAAAAAGACACCAGCAATCCTACCATCATGTAAAACAGTTTCAGGTTTCTGTTTCACAGTCACCTGGCAGGATGGTAGTACCTACATCCTGAAGCCTACCCATCCATCTTTTATCCACCAATACATAATCTTACAAACTACTTTCATTACATACTATATCATACCTTGTACTATACTTATTTATCCTCTTTTTCATAAAATATGTATTACTTATTACCAAACGTCTTTCTACACATAGTTCAATTAAAGGCTCCCCATTTTCATTTACCCCTGGTACCCCAAATTTACCTACTACTCCCTCAATAACATTTTTATTCTCTTTAGCATTGAGATCTCCAACCACAAGTACTCTCTCACTTGGTTCAAAACTTCCCATGCACTCACTCAACATTTCCCAAAATCTCTATTAAGATAAAATTAAAGAAAACTCAGATGAGTGTGTATACATAAACGTACATATACATGCATGTGTAGTGTGACCTAAGTGTAAGTGTAAATAGTAAGACGTACCTGAAATCTTGCTTTTTTATGAGACAGAAAATAGACACCAGCAATCCTACTATCATGTAAAATAAATACAGGCTTCCATTTTACACTCACTTGGCAGTACGGTAGTACCTCCTGGGTGGAGATACGTTGCATTTTTGAATGGTAGTATCTGCACACCTCTGGCAAGACAGTGATGGAGTGATTGATGAAGAAAGTGTTTCTTTTTTTTGGTTAACCCTGCCTCGGTGGGAAAAGGCTGATGTGTTAATTTTTTTTTATGTTATATTTTATGTAGTGTAGCTGTGGTATACCGTTAGTAGCATTTTAATTACACTTCCTGGTAATCAAAGAGTTGACTAGTTTTACCTTATAGGTTTTAAGCTGTTAAATGTTGCATTATAGCTGTACATGCAGGGATAATTTAGTGATACAAATTTTAAATTAATATGGTCCAACTCGTTGTAGCAGAGGATTACTTTTTTTTAGTTGATATTTTAACAATAAACTATTATTAGGGGCTAGTAACCCCTTCTCTTGTAGTATATAATACTAAATTTCAAAGGAGAAACTTTAGTTTTTCCTTTTGAGCCACCCCTCCTCAGTGGGATACAGCCAATTTGTTGAAAGAAGAAGGAAAAGATTTTTGTAATGCCTCATCAATACTTCTTCAGATTTGGTACTCAAATATTTTGGCAATCTTCACTTTACTGCTTTTCTTAGGCATAAACATGCATGCATTGGAACTATTATTTAATGTCATTTTATTGAAACATTTGATCATCAGAATACATGTAATGTGGAAGAAAAACAGAAAGGGCTTTGTTAATGGCCTTTAGTAAATTAACACAGTTTTGCATTTAGTTATAATTTTGTTTGAGAAATTTTGCACAGGTCCAGATTCTCATTTTGTGAGAAAAATTATAACTACAGCATCTCCTCACTTAGCGACGTACTCGTTTACCGATGCATCGGACTTACGATGGGCTCTCTGACCAGTATATATACCTAAATAATGTATATTAAAGCTGATTTCCTCAATTATGTTTATTACAATACACAGTACACTGCTGTATAAACATTTAAAAATATACCAGAAATATTATAAATGGTGTAAAGGTGACATTAAAACAATATTAAAGATGGTTGATGCAAATATTTTTTTATTTTTTTATTAACACATCGGCCGATTCCCACCAAGGCAGGGTGGCCCGAAAAAGAAAAACTTTCATCATCATTCACTCCATCACTGTCTTGCCAGAGGGGTGCTTTACACTACAGTTATAAAACTGCAACATTAACACCCTCCTTCAGAGTGCAGACACTGTACTTCCCATCTCCAGGACTCAAGTCCGGCCTGCCGGTTTCCCTGAATCCCTTCATAAATGTTACTTTGCTCACACTCCAACAGCACGTCAAGTATTAAAAACCATTTGTCTCCATTCACTCCTATCAAATACGCTCACACATGCTTGCTGGAAGTCCAAGCCCCTCGCACACAAAACTTCCTTTACTCACTCCCTCCAACCTTTCCTAGGCCGACCCCTACCCCGCCTTCCCTCCACTACAGATTTATACACTCTAGTTATTCTGTCTCATTCCATTCTCTCTACATGTCCGAACCACCTCAACAACCCCTCCTCAGCTCTCTGGATAATAGTTTTGGTAATCCTGCACCTCCTCCTTATTTCCAAACTCCGAATTCTCTGCATTATATTCACACCACACATTGACCTCAGACATGACATCTCCACTGCCTCCAGCCTTCTCCTCGTTGCAACATTCATCACCCATGCTTCACACCCATATAAAAGTGTTGGTATAACTATATTCTCATACATTCCCTTCTTTACTTCCATGGACAAAGTTCTTTGTCTCCACAGACTCCGAAGTGCTCCACTCACCCTTTTTCCCTCATCAATTCTATGATTCACCTCATCCTTCATAGACCCATCTGCTGACATGTCCACTCCCAAATATCTGAATACATTCACCTCCTCCATACTCTCTCCCTCCAATCTGATATCCAATCTTTCGTCACCTAATCTTTTTGTTATCCTCATCACCTTACTCTTTCCTATATTCACTTTCAATTTTCTTCTTTTACACACCCTACCAAATTCATCCACCAACCTCTGCAACTTCTCTTCAGAATCTCCCAAAAGCACAGTGTCATCAGCAAAAGCAACTGTGACAACTCCCACTTTGTATTTAATTCTTTATCTTTTAACCCCACACCTCTTGCCAAGACCTCGCAATCACTTCTCTTACAACCCCATCTATAAATATATTGAACAACCACGGTGACATCACACATCCTTGTCTAAGGCCCACTTTTACTGGGAAATAGTCCCCTTCCCTCCTACACACTCTAACTTGAGCCTCACTATCCTCATAAAAACTCTTCACTGCTTTCAGTAACCTACCTCCTATTCCATACACCTGCAACATCTGCAAATACACTACCATTATAGTATGCTCCTCGTTTAGCGACGAATTAATTTTCCGATTGGTTCTTAGGTCCCTATCTCCGTCGTTAAGTGAGGAGAGGCTGTACTGTAAATGAGCCAATATCTTATTTTTACTTTGACAGTCTTTGGTAAGAAGTGAGCATAACCAACAACTGATGTGTGAAGTTGGCTTGGCTGGAGACCTTCTGTCCAGATGTTCCCAGGCGCTGGTCAATGAGAAACACCCACTACATCCACCACTGCAATATATTTTTGAGAGACTCGCTGCTCAAGCCATTCATCCAAGAGATCTCAGGTATAATTACTCAGCTTTGAAGTCTGAGAGTTACAGAATATTTTGTTTCTTCTACCTCCCACATATTCTTTTTGCTTAAAGTAATCAAAGTATAGAACAGAACATGAGCAGTGCTGTAATTTGCATCGTCAGTTAGCTATACTTTAAGCTGATAAGAATAGTCTGGCAGAGTTGTTACTACGTGTGATGGTAATGGAAGGGGTCACTCAAGATAAGGGTACACATGAGGCGGACCCAGATTATCAGACAAGTTTCATTACTCATTTGAAAAATTTCACATTGTTTGATTTTTATTATTTATTTTAGCTTCTTATATTCTGCTTTATTAACCACTGGCAATTTGGAATAAAACATGGGTGCAGAATGTGACAGATATAAATGCAAGGATATTGCCCGTCTCTTCTTTCTGTCTCATAAACACACAAGACGAGATAAATCTTGATTCAAGTGCTTGTATAAAGTATGACCTTAATAATAATACGTAATAATAAGGGGGTAGGCGAGTTTCAGTGGGGAGAAATAAAAATAATAATAATTTTATTTCATTGCAAGTTTACATCGAGATTTTCTAATTACAATCATGAACTGAAGTGCAAAGAGAGCCACTAGCATGCCATGGCATTAAGGGCAGATTAATCTAATGGCTTGTAGACTACTTAATACTATAGAAATTGATTGAGTTTGTTTTAGTTAAACATTAGCTTATAACAGTTAATAAATTTACTCAAACTACAATCTGAGGATATTACATTGTGACAAGTGTTTTGTAGGATGGTTACATCAATAGTAAATATTGAAATTATATTATAGGAAAATAACAGTGAGCATTGTTGAAAGTAATTTACAGTATGAGTATTTAGTTTAGGGTGAGTAGGTGGTTTTTGAGAAGAGTTTTAAATTGATGTTCAGACCAGGTTATTTTAGTATTGACTGGTAATGAATTCCAGATTTTGGGGTCCTTTATGTGCATAGAGTTTTTACAAAGGATGATGTGGACACTGGGTATATCAAAAAGTGATCTGTATCTTGTGTTATGGTCATGGGTCCTATTAAAGTTGGTGAGGAGAATTTTGAGCGGAGGGTTTATATTAGAGTGTAGAGTTCTATGTATGTAGTATGCACAAGCATAAGTGTGAATGTTCTGTACGGTGAGTAGTTTTAGGCTTTTGAATATTGGTGGAGTATGCTGTCTAGAGTGGGAATTTGTTATCATACTGACTGCAGCCTTTTGCTGGGTTATGAGTGGTCTAAGGTGATTTAATGTTGTAGATCCCCATGCACAGATTCCATAGGTGAGATAAGGGTAGATGAGTGAATGATACAGTGCAAGAAGAGCTGATTAAGGCACATAGTAGTGTATCTTTGATAGTATGCCTACTGTCTTTAATATTTTCTTGGAAATTTGTTGTATGTGTGTTTGGAATTTAAGGCTACTGTCAATGTTGATTCCTAGGAATTTTCCCTCTGTGAGTCTTGTGATGGGTGAACCATTGAGCGTTATGTTAAGTGGAACATCTGTGGCTCTGTTTCTAAACTGAATGAAGTAGGTCCTGTCAGTATTGAGAGTAAGCTTATTAGTTGTCATCCAGGTTGATATTTTCTGTAATTCAGCATTTACAATGTTGGCCAGTATGACTGGGTTTGGGTGAGAGAAGACATATGTAGTGTCATCTGCAAACATATATGTTTGAGTAGTTGTGATGCATTCGGTAGGTCATTGATGTAGATGAGGAATAGGAGTGGTCCTAGGACACTTCCTTGTGGGACCCCGACTGTAATTTGTTGTGTGGAAGAGTTAGCTCCATTTGTGTACACGTATTGGCTTATGTTACTAAGGTATGACTTTAGGTAGTTGAGTGAGTGCCCTGTTATACCATAGTGTGATAATTTTGTGAGCAGTAAATCATGTTCGACTGTATTGAAAGCTTTACGTAAATCAGTGAAGATTCCCAGTGGGATTTCTTTTTTCTCAAGAGCGGTGTACAGTGGAACCCCGGATTACGTCATTATTTCGTTCCAGAATGCTGTTCAAGTGCCATTACCGAATGAATTTGTTCCAATAAGGAATAATGTAAATTAGATTAGTCTGTTTAGACCCCCAAAAATACACTTACAAAAGCACCTACAAAAATACACTTACATAATTGTTCGAGTTTGGTGCAGTACGTAATCGGGGGGTCCACTGTATATTAGCTCTAGCATGTGTATAATAGCATCATTTGTGCTTTTGTTAGTCCTGAATCCAACTGACAGGGATTGAATATATTGTGTGAGACGAGGTAGGAATAGATCTGTCTATGAATTAATTTTTCAAAGATTTTAGAGAGCAGAGGTAAGTTAGATATTGGTCTATAATTATTCAAGTCTGCTTGATCACCTCCTTTGTGGATCAGGATGACCCTTGCTATTTTGAGAATTGATGGGAAGGTGCAGGATTCAGTGGAATTGTTGAAGAGTGTTGCAATAATTGGTGACAGTACCTGAGAATCTTTTTTGTGCATAAAAGGTGGTAAGCTGTTTATGTCTCCTGCCTTGTTTTTAAGGGTGTTGATGATGAGCGAGACTTCTATTGGGTTGGTTGGAGCTAAGAATAGTGTATTCGGGTAGGTGTTGGTGAGTTAGTCTGATGGACGGGTATTCGAGCTTGGGATTTTTCTCGCTTGATTCTTTCCTATGGTGGAGAAGAAAACATTAAGTCTGTTTGCTCTCTCAGTTGGTGAGAGTAGGGGTTCATCTTATTTTGTTAATTTGATGGTTTTGTTCTTGGATATCTTTTTATTTCCTAGAATTTCAGATAGGGTTTTCCAGGTCTTTTTCATATCACCTTTTATGTTATGTAGTCTGTTCTCATAATACAATTTTTTTGACCTTCTTATCAGGCTGGTAAGGATTGACAAGTAGCGTTTGGATAGTTCTCTGGTTATATGACCCCTTCTGTACTGTTTTTCATATTGGTGCCTTTTGTAAATGGATTTAAGGATGCTGGGTGTTAGCCAGGGACTGTTAAGTCTCTTAGCTGTGATGTGTTTAGTTTTTTTAGGGCAATGTTTGTTATAGAGGTAGTGGTTTTTTTTAAGGAAATTTTTGATGCATTCATTAGTATCTGAATATGTTTTTAACTCATTATGCCAGTCGATGTTAATCATAGCTCTTATAAAGTTATTTACAGCTGACTCGTTATGTAGTCTGAAGGTAACTTTAGTAGTGTCTTGGGGCAATTTACCTAGGTTGGTTATGAGAAAGGTAGGGTAGTGGTCTGTGGTGTTGTCTGTGATTATGCCTGATTTTAAAGGGGATATAGTGTTGGTCCAGATGTGGTCTAATAAGGAGATACTTGTCTCAGAGATTCTTGTAGGTTTTGATATTGTTGGTAGCAACAAGCAGTTGGTCATAGTGTTTGTGAATTCATTTACTTGTGGGTCCTGGTCATGTAGGAGATTTATGTTGAAATCTCCTGTGAGCAGCAAATGATCTTTGTTCATGTATGCATCAGTTATCAGGTTTCCTAATTTTTCACTAAAGTGGTGAATGTTTGACTGTGGTAATCTGTAGATGTTTATCACTGTGAGGGGTTTTTGCAGGTCTTGTGATTTAAATTTAGCTATAATATATTCTCCATGTTCATTCCTTGTGCAAGAGTTATTGATACATTCAAGTTGATCCGAGTAATATATAGCTATTCCACCCCCTCGCTGGTCTGTCCTACAGTTGTGTATGGCTGTGTAACCTGGGATGGCATAGACATCTGTAGTATCAGGCTTTAGCCAGGTCTCAGTGAGTGTGATGATTGACATACTGGTCTGCAGGGATTTGAGTAGTGCTGTGAGGTCATTGTAATGTTTACTCAAAGATCTAACAATGTAATTAAAGATAGTTATGTTATTGTTGGCTCTGAGTAATGTCTTTGCTTGATCTGCTGTGTAATAATTACAGTAGCTATTGGATTCATGTAAGTCATTTAATAATAGGTTGATATCAGGATCAATGCTTGTAATCATAAGATTTAGTGTGATTCTATAACTAGACTTGAGAACAATGTATTATGATAAACTTAATAATATGAAATAAAATGGGATTAAGTCAGGAGTATCTGAGAGAGTTAGAGCTAAGGAAGGGGTAGAAATAATGTTGAAGGATCAGTTAGGGAAGGAGAAGAGGGAATATAAATGTATAAATTCAAGGATTATGTTTATTAAAATAAGGGTCAGATTCGAAAAGTGGGTCATAATAAGTGTGTGTGCACCTGGAGAAGAGAGGAGTGTAGAGAAGAGAGAGAGATTTTGGGAGCTGTTAAGCAAGTGTGTAGGTACTTTTGAGCCAAGTGAGAGTAATTGTAGTAGGGGACCTAAATGCTAAAATAGGAGAAACATTTAGAGAGGGTGTGGTGCGTAAGTTTGGGGTGCCAGGTGTAAATGATATTGGGGCCCTTTGATTGAACTTTGTATATAAAGGGGTTTGGTTATAGGTAATACATATTTTAAGAAAAAGAGGATAATTAAGTATACAAGATATGATGTAGGGCGTACTGACAGTAATTTGTTGGACTACGTATTGGTAGATAAAAGACTGTTGAGTAGACTTCAAGATGTACATGTTTATAGAGGGGCCACAGATATATCAGATTACTTTTTAGTTGTACCTACAGTGAGAGTAAAAGGTAGATGTGATACAAGGAAAATAGAAACAGCAAGTAAGAGAGAGAGGTGAAGGTTTATAAACTAAAGGAGGATGCATTTAGGGTTAGATATAAACAACTATTGGAGGATAGATGGGCTAGTGAGACAATGGGGTCGAAGATGTATGGGGTAGGTTTAAAAATGTAGTGTTAGTGTGTTCAGCAGAAGTTTATGGTTACAGGAAAGTGGGTGCGGGAGGGAAGAAGAGCGATTGGTGGAATGATGATGTTAAGAGAGTAGTAAGAGAGAAAAAGTTAGCATATGAGAGGTTTTTACAAAGAAGTGATGCAAGGAGGGAGGAGTATATGGAGAGAAAAAGAGAGGTTAAGAGAGTGGTGAAGCAATGTAAAAAGAGAGCAAATGAGAAAGTGGGTGAGATGTTATCAACAAATTTTGTTGAAAATAAGAAAACGTTTTGGAGTGAGAGTAATAAGTTGAGGAAGCCTAGGGAACAAATAGATTTGATAGTTAAAAATAGAAGAGGAGAATTATTAACCCTTTCAGGGTCGAGACCTCGATTCGTAACTCTCTCTCAGGGTCGAAACATTTTCGGAAAAAAAAAAATTATTTTTTCTTGTGAAATGATAGAGCATCTTTTACCGATCATAACGCCACCAAAAGTATGAAATTTGGTGGAAAACTAACGGAAATATGCTCTCGCAAAGTTACCAGTATCGAAGATATTTATGCATCGTCGATTTTGCCCACTTTGAGCCCTATTTTCGGCGAATTCCAATGTCGTCTCAATCTACGAAAATCATAGCTATTATTGTAGAATTTCATTTGTTCTATCGATTGAGTACAAGCAACCACCAATTTACCAATTTCAACTACCCAATAAAGCAGTCAGAAATTGGCAATATTGCCAGTTTCACACAAATTTCAAAAGATGCCAATTTCAAAATAGGGTCCAGAATAAACAAGACAGACATTCCTGGCACTAAAATAACATTTTATCTGTTCATTAGTCACGTCTCCAGGCTCCTATTGCATTACTTTTGCTTTCAATTTTGAATTTTTATTCTCACAAAAAATTTAAGATTTTCTATTATGTATACTACTGCATCATTGTAAAAATGGTATAAATAATATCAGCGCACTTGTGCAAGAATATTAGACTACCCAGTTGATGTGTATTGGACTCATGGCGTGATTTGTTTACTCTTGAACATAGGCAAAAATCGAACATTTTCGCTACTTTGCGCTCAGTGTCAAGGTACTTGTCATCGTGAAACCAGTCAAAATTATCTCTATTTCTGTAATATATCATCAATTCTATAAAATGAGACTAAGAAAACGAGAATACAAGCATAAATACCACATGAAAATAAACTGCAGAGTCGCTGTTTTAAACCAAAAACATGGTCAGAGTTTTTCTTTCCTCATTATTCACTGTGTGGTGCAGGATTTTTTTTATACTGTGCACATTGACCGCACAGACCCATTCTCTCACATCTAGGCCTACCAGTCTGTTTCTGCTTGATTTGAGGGCGGTAGAATTTAGGCGTACTAGTACGTCAAACGCCCTAGTGCGTAAGCCGTACTAGTACGTCAAAAACCCTGAAAGGGTTAAATGGAGAGTTAGAGGTATCGGGAAGATGGAAGGAGTATTTTGAGGAATTGTTAAATGTTGATGAAGATGGGGAAGCTGTGATTTCGTGTATAGGGCAAGGAGGAATAACATCTTGTAGGAGTGAGGAAGAGCCAGTTGTGAGTGGGGGGAAGTTCGTGAGGCAGTGGGTAGAATGAAAGGGGGTAAGGCAGCAGGGATTGATGGGATAAAGATATAAATGTTAAAAGCAGGTGGGGATATAGTTTTGGAATTTTTGGTGCTTTTATTTAATAAATGTATGGAAGAGGGTAAGGTACCTATTGATTGGCAGAGAGCATGCATAGTTCCTTTGTGTAAAGGGGACAAAAGAGAGTGCAAAAATTATAGGGAAATAAGTCTTGATTATACCTGGTAAAGGGCATGGTAGAGTTATTATTGAAAGAATTAAGAATAAGACGGATAGTAGGATAGCAGATGAACAAGGAGGCTTTAGGAAAGGTAGGAGGGGTGTAGACCAAGTGTTTACAGTGAAACATATAGGTGAACAGTATTTAGATAAGGGTAAAGAGGTTTTTGTGGCAATTATGGATTTGGAAAAGGCATATGACACGGTGGGAAACGGCCGATGTGTTAATAAATATATAATATGACAGGGTGGATAGGGGGACAATGTGGCAGATGTTGCAAATGTATGGAATAGGTTGTAGGTTACTGAAAGCAGTGAAGAGTTTTTACGGGGATAGTGAGGCTCAGGTTAGAGTATGTAGGAGAGAGGGAGATTATTTCCCAGTAAAAGTAGGCCTTAGACAAGGATGTGTGATGTCACCATGGTTGTTCAATATATTTATAGATGGGGTTGTAAGAGAAGTGAATGTGCGGGTCTTGGCAAGAGGTGTGGGGTCAAAAGAATCTAACAAAAAGTGGGAGTTGTCACAGTTGCTCTTTGCTGATGACACTGTGCTTTTGGGAGATTCTGAAGAGAAGTTGCAGGGGTTGGTGGATGAGTTTGGTGGGGTATAAGAACATAAGTACATAAGAATGGAGGAACACTGCAGAAGGCCTACTGGCCTTCTGCAGTGAATATAGGAAAGAGTAAGGTGATGAGGATAAGAAAAAAAATAGGTGATGAAAGTTTGGATATCAGATTGGTGGGAGAGAGTATGGAGGAGGTGAATGTATTCAAATATTTAGGAGTGGATATGTGAGCAGATGGGTCTATGAAAGATGAGGTGAATCACAGAATTGATGAAGGGAAAAAGGTGAGTGGTGCACTTTGGAGTCTGTGGAGACAAAGAACTTTGTCCATGGAAGCAAAGAGGGGAATGTATGAGAGTATAGTTATACCAACGCTTTTACTTGGGTGTGAAACATGGGTGGTGAATGTTGCAACATGGAGAAGGCTGGAGGCAGTGGAGATGTCATCTCTGAGAGTAATGTGTGGTGAATAAAATGCAGAGAATTCGTAGTATGGATATTAGGAGGAAGTGTGGAATTACCAAAACCATAGGGCTGAGGAGGGGTTGTTGAGGTAGTTCGGACATGTATAGAGGATGGAAGGAAATACAATGACTTCGAGAGTGTATAAATCTGTAGTAGAGGGAAGGCGGAGTAGGGGTCAGCCTTGGAAAGGTTGGAGGGAGGGGGTATATGAAGTTTTGTGTACTAGGGGCTTGGACTTCCAGCAAGCATGCATGAGCATGTTAGATAGGAGCGAATGGAGGCAAATGGTTTTTAGAACTTGACGTGATGTTGGAGTGTGAGCAAGGTAACATTTTTGAGAGGATTCAGGGAAACCGACATGCTGGACTTGAGTCCTGGAGATGGGATGTACAGTGTCTGCACTCTGAAGAAGGGGTGTTAATGTTGCAGTTTTATAATTGTAGTGTAAGTGCACCTCTGGCAAGACAGTGATGGAGTGAATGATGATGAAAGTTTTTCTTTTTCAGACCACCCTTCCTTGGTGGGAGACGGCCGGTGTGTTAAAAAAAAATAAAAAGTACAAAGAAAGCTACTATTGTGCTGAGGCATTTTAGGCAGACTATTCCTAATACTTAAAAACTATTTAGGTCTAGACAGGATAAGAGTGGTTATCTTTTTAATTAATTATTTTATCTTAATACTAATGCGTGGTAGTCAAAGTTGGAGGTTTATAATATTAATAATCTTGAAGTTACACATAACAAATTACATATTACAAATAATGGTTAAAACTCTACTATTTTAAGTATGAGTTAATGTTTTAATAGACTAGAGGTCATATAATGTTTGGGAGAGTTGCTTCGAACTGGTTGAATGTTGTTTTGGTTGCTTTGGTTAGTATTGAGAGATGAGATGATTTTTAAGCATAGCCCTAAATTTGTATGCAGTCAGGGGATCTTTTACTGGTTCAGGTAATGAATTCCAGATCTTCGGGCCCTTTATGTGCATTGCATTTTTGCATAGTGTGAGATGGACACGAGGGATGTCAAAGCGTGCTTTGTGCCTTGTATTGTGACTGTACATTCTGTTATAGGTATCAAGGAGAAGTTTGAGCGGAGGGTTTATATTGGAGTTTAACGTCCTGTATATATAGTAGGCACAATAATATGTGTATGTTTCATATATTTAGTAGGTTCAAGCTTTTGAAAAGTGGTGGGGTGTGTTGTCTGGCACAGGAGTTAGTGATCATCTGCACAGCATCTTTTTGTTGGGTTTTTAAAGGTTTAAGGTGGTTGGCCGTGGTCGATCCCCAGGCACAAATACCATAGGTGAGGTGGGGGATATATTAGAGAATGGTATAGGGTAAGGAGTGTTGTATGAGGTACATAGTACAGTATCTTGGAAAGGATGCTTAATTATTTGGAAATTTTCTTGGATATATGCTGGATGTGGGTACGAAATTTAAGATTACAGTCAGAGTGAAGACCTAGAAATTTACCCTCATTGTGTCTTGTATTGGGGAACCATTTATCGATATGTTAAGTTGGATATTTAAGGCTGTGTTTCTGAACAGCATTAAGTAGCTTAATTCCATGGAGGCAAAGGGCATATAGGATGTAAACAGGTAGACATTTTCCTCTTTTAATTTTCATTAACATTTTCATATTTTTCCTCCTCATATTACCAGAATCTTCCTGAGATTAGGCAGTCCTTTAAATTGCTTAAATTTGGATGATGTGGATGTATCTTCTGGACAGTCCACCTACAACGGCCCTGTTCCTCTCACTCGTATCAAGACACTTGTTTCCATGACAACCCCTCGAGATTTCAGGTGAGTAGGTTTTTTTGTAAGGTGTTTATTTAATATTATTATACTGTAACTGTAGTAGTTATTTAATGTTTGAAATTTCAGGTTTGAAATTGTATATCACTGGTTAAAAACTGACATTCAATTGCTAACTAGGTGAGAGTAGGAAAGTGAGAAGGAAATAGTCTGAACACTCGATCGCTGTGAGAGTTGTGTGTTTTGTAAGCATAGTATGTATATTGAGCAGATTTAAACTTTTAGAAGGGAAGGTGAGTGTTGTCTAGCACCTGATTGAATGATCATTTTAACTGAAGAGTTTTGTTGATTTCTGTTGTAGATCCTTATGTACAAATACCATAAGCAAAAGAGAAGTGTGGCATGTGGTATATTTTTGAAAGAATACCCACTGTCTTAAATATTATCTGGAGGTGTGACCGAAGTATAGTTTCCTGTCAAAATGTATACATAGGAATTTACTCTCTTCTTGTGTTTTGATGCATTCATTAATCAGTACTGTATGTTCAAATTAACATTTTTAGCTTAGTTTCTAACATTATATAGAAGGTCTTGTCAAGATTGAGTGGGAGTTTATTATAATTCAGGTAGGTATCTTTTTGAGCTAAGTATTAACTCTTTCACTGTCTCATTTGTAGATCTATGTATTTGATGCTGGTGTCGCTTGTGTAGATCTGCATTTTAAACATAGTGCCCTCAAATTTGCTGTAAGTAATAAATTTTGGCCTAGACATGAGAGAATAGATTTGTGTGGTGAGTGTGAACAGTATAAAAAAAATCTCGCATAGTGGGAAAAAGCAAACCTTTGACCTTGTGTTTGGTATAAAACAACGAATTTGAGGTGTTTTCTAGGATGTTTTTTTATGGTTTTATTGGATGTTTCTTGGTATCAATTGGCAGAACAAATAAAAATTATTTTGGTTAGTTTCAGGGCCAGAAGTAGCTTGAAATAGGGCTCAGAGCAGCAGGAAATATTAAATTTTTGATGATATTCCAGAGGGAATATCTATTTATGGGTTTTTACTATGTCTGCTTCAATTATTGGGAAGCACTAAACCATGACAGGTTGTAATATAGGAGAGGTGTAATATAGGAGAGGCCTGGGGCTGTGATAAATGAAAGGAAGATAGGTTGCTTTATTGACTGGAATGCATACAGCATTTATTTTGAACTTTGTTTTTAAATTGGAGTTTGTTGAATTTTGTGTAAAGTTGTCAACTTTTGTGCACTTTATAGGATAGTTCTGATAGTCAAATGGGTGGGTTCTTGTGCTCATTTGATAGAATAGAGGGCATAATGGTGAAATAGCTAAGAATTTAGTTAAATTGAACAATAGAATTGGCTTAAAATAGGGCTTAAATTGGGTGAAAGTGTCGATGCTTAAATTTTGCCCAGGCTGCAAACTTTGCACCTGTGTAATTCTGTAAGTTTTCCATCAAATTTTGCATTTTTGGTGTCAGTACCTTCAGAAAAAGATGACTATTTCAGAAGAATTTTTGTTTATTTTTTAAATCACTACTCTCATAGCACTTTTAATTCCGGGTGTCATGTCTGTGAAAGGATTAAGGATTTATTTATTTGCATAGTTTACAATGTGTAATTACAATATTGATTTGCTAAGAATAAAGAAAGCCACTATCATGCCGGGGCATTCAGGCCAGACTAAACTTAATGCTTATCAGACTACTAAATACTAGACATATATACAGTGGAACCTTGGTTTTCGTTTGCCCTGGTTTTCGTCAAATTCGGTTTTCGATGACTTTTCATCAAAATATTGTCCCAGTTTTTGTTCGTCACCTTGGTTTTTGTCTGCCGTACCGAACGTGTCCGACTGCCCCCGCCCACACAAAGCATCCCATGCATGCATTCTGAGTCAGTCTGGCTTTGTTGGTGGTAGAGGAGTGATGGTGGTAGTGATGGTGGTAGTGATGGTGGTAGAGGGTGGTAGTGATTGTGATTGTGGTAGAGGGTGGTAGTGATGGTGGTAGAGATAACCTCTCCTCCCTCTACCCTCCTCGCCGTCTTCCATACGCCAACAAGAGTCTTCAATAAAGGGAAAACTGATTTAAATGTTCATTTATCCATTAAAATTAGTGCTTTATATTTATTTCTCATTGTTTTCTGTATGTAAAACTATAGTTATTCTCTATAAAATGTATTTTTTGTTAATATTTTTGGGTGTCTGGAATGGATTACAGTGGACCCCCGGATTTCGTACTGCTCCCAACTCAAACAATTATGTAAGTGTATTTTTGTAAGTGCTTTTGTAAGTGTATTTTTGGGGGTCTAAAAGGACTAATCTAATTTACATTATTCCTCATGGGAACAAATTCGTTCGGTAACGATACTCAAAAAGCATTCTGGAACGAATTACTGACGAAATCCGGGGGTCCACAGTAATTGGATTTACATTATTTCTTATGGGAAATACAGTGGAACCTCGAGTTTCAGCCATAATTCTATCCAGAAGGCTGTTCAAGTGCCGTTAGCGAACGAATTTGTTCCCATAAGGAATAATGTAAATTAGATTAGTCGTTTCAGACCCCCAAAAATACACTTACAATAGCACTTACAATAATACTCTTACATAATTGTTCAAGTTGGGAAGTGGTCGAAACTTGGGGTACCACTGTATTGCTTTAGTTTTCGTCGAATTTGGTTTTTGTCAGACTCTATGGAACAAATTAAAAACGAAAACCGAGGTTCCACTGTATCATAGTTGGTTCGAATTGAACATTGTTTTTTATATATCAACAGAGGTAGTAGTGGTTTAGCAGTAATTAAATTAACAAGTAATTGATTAACAAGTTACAGTATTATATTTTGGTACATTTTACGTAATGAGATTGAGACCATTTTAGTTTTGAAATAATCTTATAAATTTGGATATTTTTGAGTTGATGGTGGCGATATTATATAGTGTTTGTGTTGTTTATTTTGGGAGATGAGGTGATTTCTAAGCAGAGCCTTGAATTGGTGTGCAGGCAGGGACCCTTTTGTATGTTCAGGCAATGAATTCCAGATCTTAAGGCCCTATATGTGCATAGCATTTTTGCATAGGGAGAGATGGACACGAGGGATATCAAAGTGTTTTGTGTCTTGTGTTATGCAAGTGCGTTCTGTTGTAGTTCTCAAAAAGGAGTTTGAGAGGAGGGTTAATATTGGAGAATAATGTTCTGTGTATGTAGTAGGCACAATAATATGAGTGAATATTTTGTATGTTAAGCAGGTTCAAGCTCTTAAATAGCGGTGGGGTGTGTTGCCTGGTGCAGGAATTTGTAATCATTCTCACAGCAGCATTCTGTTGGATAATTAAAGTTTTAAGGTGATTTGTTGTGGTTGAACCCCATGCACAAATACCATAGGTGAGGTAAGGGTAGATAAGAGAGTGGTAAAGAGCAAGAAGTGGTTAATTGCATTGTTGAAGACAATAGGATATGCATTTAAGATAACAGAAGTTAAGTCATCTACAAACATTATTGGTTTAAGTTCCTGTAGGAATATCACTGATGTAGATGAGGAATAGTAGATGGCCTAGAACAGCCCTGTGGCACCAGTATGTTGAGTGGTAGGGCATGTGAAACATTCTCCTTTATGGTCACATGCTGCCACCTTCCCTTATGGCCTTTGTGACTTAATGTATGTGAAAGCATGACTCTTGACTCCACAGTGTTCTAGTTTGAGTTTTAGGATGTGGTCTAGTGTATCAAGAACTTCTGTTTTAGGTCAACAGAGGCCCATGATATTAATTATTTTCTAGAGCAGATTAGAATGAGCCAGTGTTTTATAACATCATTGACACTCTTAAAAGGTATGAAACCAAACTCTCAGTAGTTTAGGATGTCATAACTATAAAACTTAGAAATTTTGCTCCCTACCATATTGTGTTAATATCCTTTTTTGGAGTTTTTTTGTGAACTAATATTTGGTACAGTTTAGCCAAGAAATATGTATTGTGTATTATGATTGATTGGGGTAAATGTTCACAGTTATTTTATAATTTATTTTCTTTTTGTTTTTCAATGAAATATACTTTTTTTTTTTTTTTCAACAAGTCGGCCGTCTCCCACCCTAGCATTTACTTCTTTTACAACCCCATCTATAAATATATTAAACATCCATGGTGACATTACACATCCCTGTCTAAGACCTACTTTTACCGGGAAGTAATCTCCCTCTCTCCTACACACCCTAACCTGAGCCTCACTATCCTCATAAAAACTCTTTACAGCCTTCAGTAACTTACTACCTATTCCATACACTTGCAACATTTGCCACATTGCTCCCCTATCCACTCTATCATATGCCTTTTCTAAATCCATAAATGCAATAAAAACTTCTCTACCTTTATCTAAATACTGTTCACATATATGCTTCACTGTAAACACTTGATCTACACATCCCCTACCCACTCTAAAGCCTCCTTGCTCATCTGCAATCCTACTCTCTGTCTTACCTCTAATTCTTTCAATAATAACCCTGCCATACACTTTACCTGGTATACTCAGTAAACTTCTTCCCTATAATTTTTACACTCTCTTTTATCCCCTTCCCTTTATATAAAGGAACTATACATGCTCTCTGCCAATCCCTAGGTACCTTCCCTCTTTCATACATTTATTAAACAAAAATACCAACCACTCCAACACTATATCCCCCTGCTTTTAACATTTCTGTCATGATTCCGTCAATTCCAGCTGCTTTACCCCTTTCATTCTACGTAATGCCTCACGCACCTCCCCACACTCACATCCTGCTCTTCTTCACTCCTAAACGATGTTGTACCTCCTGGCCAGTACATGAAATTACCGCCTCCTTTTTCATCGACATTTAAAAGTTCCTCAAAATATTCCGCCATCTACCCAATACCTCCAGCTCCCCATCTACTAACTCCCTACTCTGTTTTTAACTGACAAATCCATTCGTTCCCTAGGCTTTCTTACCTTGTTTATCTCACTCCAAAATTTCTTCTTGTTTTCAGCAAAATTTCTTGACAGAGCCTCTCCTATTCTTTCATCCGCTCTTCTTTTGCACTCTCTCACCACTCTCTTCACCTTTCTTTTACTCTCCATATACTCTGCTCTTCTATTAACACTTCTGTTTTGTAAAAACCTCTCATAAGCTACCTTTTTCTCTTTTATCACACCCTTTACTTCTTCATTCCACCACTCACTCTTCTTTCCTACTGCACCCACCCTCCTATAGCCACAAACTTCTGCCCCACATTCTAATACTGCATTTTTAAAACTATCCCAACTCTCTTCAACCCCCCCACTACTCCTACTTGTACTAGCCCACCTTTCTGCCAATAGTTGCTTATATCTCACCCTAACTTCCTCCTCCCTTAGTTTATACACTTTTACCTCTCTCTTACTTGCTGTTGCCATTTTCTTTTTGTCCCATCTACCTTTTACTCTAACTGTAGCTACAACCAAATAATGATCTGATATATCCGTTGCCCCTCTATAAACATGTACATCCTGAAGCCTACTCATCAACCTTTTATCCACCAATACATAATCCAACAAACTACTTTCCTTACGTGCTATATCATACCTTGTATATTTATTTATCCTCTTTTTCATAAAATATGTATTACCTATTACCAAACCTCTTTCTACACATAGCTCAATTAATGGTTCTCCATTTACATTTACCCCTGGCACCCCAAATTTACCTACTACTCCATCCACAACATTTTTACCCACTTTAGCATTAAGATCCCCAACCACAATTACTCTCTCACTTGGCTCAAAACTCCCACACACTCACTCAACATTTCCCAAAATCTCTCTCTCTCCTCTACACTTCTCTCTTCTCCAGGTGCATAAACACTTACTATAACCCACTTTTCACATCCAACCTTTATTTTACTCCACATAATCCTTGAATTTATATATTTATATTCCTTCTTTACCTGCCATAACTGATTATTCAACATTATTGCCACTCCTTCTTTAGCTCTAACTCTATTTGAAACCCCTGATCTAATCCCATTTATTTCTCCCCACTGAAACTCTCCTACCCCCTTCAGCTTTGTCTCACTTAAAGCCAGGACATCCAGCTTCTTTTCATTCATAACATCTACAATCATCTCTTTCTTATCATTCGCACAACATCCACGCACATTCAAACATCCCACTTTGACGGTTTTCTTCTTCTTCTTTTTAGTAAGCTATACAGGAAAAGGGGTTACTAGCCCATTGTTCCCGGCATTTTAGTTGACTTTTACAACACGCATGGCTTACGGAGGAAAGATTCTTATTCCACTTCCCCATGGATATGAAAGGGAAAAGCAATAAGAACAAGAACTATTAAGATAAAATCAAAGAAAACTCAGATGAGTGTCTATATATAAACGTGTACATGTTTGCGTAGTGTGACCTAAGTGTAAGTATAAGTAGCAAGACATACCTGAAATCTTGCATGTTTATGAGACAGAAAAAAGACACCAGCAATCCTACCATCATGTAAAACAGTTTCAGGTTTCTGTTTCACAGTCACCTGGCAGGATGGTAGTACCTCCCTGGGGGGTTGCTGTCTACCAACCTACTACCTATTTATATTTATAAAGTGTAAATATTTCTTATTTATAAAGTGTAAATATTTCCTATTTATAAAGTGTAAATATTTCTTATTTATAAATTAAAGTGTAAATATTTCTTATTTATAAATTAAAGTGTAAATATTTTTTTTTTTTTTTTTTTTTTAACACATCGGCCGATTCCCACCAAGGCAGGGTGGCCCGAAAAAGAAAAACTTTCATCATCATTCACTCCATCACTGTCTTGCCGGAGGGGTGCTTTACACTACAGTTATAAAACTGCAACATTAACACCCCTCCTTCAGAGTGCCGGCACTGTACTTCCCATCTCCAGAACTCAAGTCCGGCCTGCCGGTTTCCCTGAATCCCTTCATAAATGTTACTTTGCTCACACTCCAACAGCACGTCAAGTATTAAAAACCATATGCCTCCATTCACTCCTATCAAATACGCTCACACATGCTTGCTGGAAGTCCAAGCCCCTCGCACACAAAACTTCCTTTACCCCCTCCCTCCAACCTTTCCTAGGCCGACCCCTACCCCGCCTTCCCTCCACTACAGATTTATACACTCTCGAAGTCACTCTGTCTCGTTCCATTCTCTCTACATGTACAAACCACCTCAACAACCCCTCCTCAGCTCTTTGGACAATCGTTTTGGTAATCCGCACCTCCTCCTAATTTCCAAACTCCGAATTCTCTGCATTATATTCACACCACACATTGACCTCAGACATGACATCTCCACTGCCTCCAGCCTTCTCCTCGTTGCAACATTCATCACCCATGCTTCACACCCATATAACAGCGTTGGTATAACTATACTCTCATACATTCCCTCTTTACTTCCATGGACAAGGTTCTTTGTCTCCACAGACTCAGTGCTCCACTCACCCTTTTCCCTCATCAATTCTATGATTCACCTCATCCTTCATAGACCCATCTGCTGACATGTCCACTCCCAAATATCTGAATACATTCACCTCCTCCATACTCTCTCCCTCCAATCTGATATCCAATCTTTCGTCACCTATTCTTTTTGTTATCCTCATCACCTTACTCTTTCCTATATTCACTTTCAATTTTCTTCTTTTACACACCCTACCAAATTCATCCACCAACCTCTGCAACTTCTCTTCAGAATCTCCCAAAAGCACAGTGTCATCAGCAAAAAGCAACTGTGACAACTCCCACTTTGTATTTGCTTCTTTATCTTTTAGCCCAACACCTCTTGCCAAGACCCTCACATTCACTTCTCTTACAACCCCATCTATAAATATATTGAACAACCACGGTGACATCACACATCCTTGTCTAAGGCCCACTTTTACTGGGAAATAGTCCCTTCCCTCCTACACACTCTAACCTGAGCCTCACTATCCTCATAAAAACTCTTCACTGCTTTCAGTAACCTTCCTCCTATTCCATACACCTGCAACATCTGCCACATTGCCCCCTATCTACCCTATCATACGCCTTTTCCAAATCCATAAATGCCACAAAACCTCTTTACCCTTATCCAAATACTGTTCACCTATATGTTTCACTGTAAACACTTGGTCTACACACCCCTACCTTTCCTAAAGCCCCTTGTTCATCTGCTATCCTGCTTTCTGTCTTACTCTTAATTCTTTCAATAATAACTCTACCATACACTTTACCAGGTACACTCAACAGACTTATGCCCCTATAATTTTTGCACTCTCTTTTGTCCCCTTTGCCTTTATACAAAGGAACAATACACGCTCTCTGCCAATCCCTAGGTACCTTACCCTCTTCCATACATTTATTAAATAATAGCACCAACCACTCCAAAACTATATCCCCACCTGCTTTTAACATTTCTATCTTTATCCTATCAATCGCAGCTGCCTTACCCCCTTTCATTCTACCCACTGCCTCACGAACTTTCCCTACACCCACAACTGGCTCTTCCACACTCCTACAAGATGTTATTCCTCCTTGCCCTACACACGAAATCACAGCTTCCCTGTCTTCATCAACATTTAACAACTCCTCAAAATATTCTCTCCATCTTCCCGATACCTCTAACTCTCCATTTAATAACTCTCCTCTCCTATTTTTAACTGTCAAATCCATTTGTTCTCTAGGCTTCCTCAACTTATTAATCTCATTCCAAAACTTTTTCTTATTTTCAACAAAATTTGCTGATAACATCTCACCCACTCTCATCTGCTCTCTTTTTACATTGCTTCACCACTCTTTTAACCTCTCTTTTTCTCTCCATATACTCTTCCCTCCTTGCATCACTTCTACTTTGTAAAAACCTCTCATATGCTAACTTTTTCTCCCTTAATACTCTCTTTACATCATCATTCCACCAATCGCTTCTCTTCCCTCCCGTGTAAATATTTCTTATTTATAAATTAAAGTGTAAATATTTCTTATTTATAAATTAAAGTAAATATTTCTTATTTATAAATTACGTACAGAACGGCCCTGCTTTTTGGCGTTTCGCCTTATGGCGTTTCGTTCATACAGCGAGTTCAAATTATGACCAAAACTTTCTATACGGCAAGCAGTCTTTCAAATATGGCGCGCGCCACCTGGTTTGTTTACATTTTCCATGAGCACATCTCTATTACGTAATAATCACTATTGGGCACATTAAATGTCCTATTTTACATGATTATAGACATTTTCTTTAATCCATCTATGATATTTTCTTCAAAATTATATAAGAATCACGTTACATAGCATATAAACATCCTGTTTATATGCTATGTGGTTGCCAGGTGGAGGGAAAACATTACGTCATTCCCCTTAATACATAACGCTTTTGTGTACAATTCTTGGTATGAATTATTCATTACTTCTTCCTTTATGATGGCATCTAAAGGTAGTTGATAAAAACGATTAAACTCAGTGAACATGGTATGTAGATGGTAATAATATGTCTCTGGGCCACATGTAGGTAGGTGTAGGTATGTAGCCCAGGCAGACTACATACCTACATTATTATTATAACTGATAATTATACTTATGTGTACCTGTACCTAAGTAAACTTACACACGTTAATACAGACATTTTGCTTAATCCATCTAAATACACCCCACAGTAGAATAAATTAACATAAATATGAGATGTGGTTGGGTTGCAAATGCTGCAGCGAGGAGGAGGCTGGAGGCAGTGGAGATGTCCTGTCTAAGGGCAATGTGTGGTGTAAATATTATGCAGAAAATTCGGAATGTGGAAATTAGGAGAAGGTGTGGAGTTACTAAAAGTATTTGTCAGAGGGCTGAAGAGGGGTTGTTGAGGTGGTTTGGTCATTTAGAGAGAATGGATCAAAGTAGAATGACTTGGAGAGCGTATAAATCTGTAGGGGAAGGAAGGCGGGGTAGGGGGTCGTCCTAGAAAAGGTTGGAGGGAGGGGGTAAAGAAGGTTTTTTCGGCGAGGGGCTTGGACTTCCAGCAAGCATGTGTGAGTGTGTTAGATAGGAGTGAATGGAGACAAATGTTTTTTGGGACATGACGATCTGTTGGAGTGTGAGCAGGGTAACATTTTGTGAAGGGATTCAGGGAAACCAGTTAATTGATTTAGTTGGACTTGAGTCCTGGAAATGGGAAGTACAATGCCTGCACTTTAAAGGAGGGGTCTGGGATAGTGACAGCTGGGAGGGACTATTCTCAGCTGTCGTATCTGAGCGCCTCTGCAAAGACAGTGATTATGTATGAGTGTGGTGAAAGTGTTGAATGATGATGAAAGTATTTTCTTTTTGGGGATTTTCTTTCTTTTTGGGGATTTTCTTTCTTTTTCGTTTACCCCTCCTCGGTGGGAGACGGCCGACTTGTTGAAAAAAAAAAAATGAGATGTGGTAGCCAGGCGACTTGTAGGACTTGTGGTAGCCAGGCTACTTGTAGGACTTGTGGTAGCCAGGCTACTTGTAGGACTTGTGGTAGCCAGGCTACTTGTAGGACTTGTGGTAGCCAGGCTACATGCAGGACTTGTGGTAGCCAGGCTACTTGTAGGACTTGTGGTAGCCAGGCTACTTGTAGGACTTGTGGTAG
>WNWK01025558.1:5000-28421 GCA_009830355.1 Cherax destructor | reverse complement strand
GTCACATTAGATGGAAGATGCACAACTTCAGGGGGGGGCAACATGTAGGGGGGGTAAAAAATTGAACCTGAAAATTGGAAAAATTTTTTTTTTTCCCAAAAAAATTTTATAATTCTGGCAACATGTTGATGTAATCATTCTCTGTATCATATTTCAATTTTTTTCCCCAAAGATGTAATTTTATTTTATTTTCCTGTAATCAAGAGGGCCTTTTATAATTATTTTTTTTTTGTTTTGTTTTTTTTACCCAAAAAAATTTTTTTTTTATGATTGTTGCATTCAAGATATCAAGGTAACTTGGTAAGCAAGGAACAAGTGGAGAGATGGGGCTCAGTAGAAGGGGCTGTCAACAAAGGGGGGGTTGGCAAACGGCAAATTTGGTGAGCCATAACCATGGGTTTTACAGATAACAAAATTAAAAAATAAAAAAGTTTTACATTATTTTCCCTTATTTAAAAAGATTAATAGGAGTTAGTTTTTTTTCGCATGTTATTGAGGAATGATGGTTATTACACTTTCAGCATTGATTTGAGATATGTCCTACTGTTTTTTTTTTAATTTTTTTCCTCCCCAAAAAGCCTTAAAAAAACACAAATTTCAAAAATTGTATAATCCAATCTTTGAATTTCTCTCAAAAAACTTAGAATTATAGATTATCTAGCTTTTATCTTCCATCTGATGTTGACTAGAACATTGTATATCTTCCAATTTTGTAGATAAGGGGGTTTTATGAAAATAGAATTTTAAATTTGAATTTTGCAAGATAAAGTCAATACAAATAAAACGGTGAAGGTCAAAATGCGGTTAAATCACAGTAAATTTTAATTGAGATTGAACCAAAAAAAATACATGAATCCATTTGCCAAGCCCCTTCAGCCTTAATGGAAAACAAGTTTCAGTTCGCCCAGGGTAAAAACACACCACAAATTAAATTTTCCTGTCGTTGCGGGATCCACAAAAGGGTCTATCCCTTGTACCCAAACCGAAATTTGAAAGGAAATTTAGAGATTGGGCCAGTTTGTAAGAGTATGTAAAAAAGGGAAAATTTAAAAAATGAGCGCAGGAAAGAGTAAGGGATGAGGATTATAAAAATTAGGAATGAAACATTGATATCATATTGGAGGAGGACATATGAAAGAAGACATTATTCAGATATTTGTAGTGGACTTTTGTGGGCTATGAAAGACGGGAAAAATATAAATTGATGAGGTGGGAAAAAGGGGGTGGTGTTTAGGAGTTTGAAAAAAAGAATGTTATCCATTGAAAAAGGGGGAAATTTTTTTGAAAAATAGAATAAACGCTCTTATATGGGTTGAAGCATGGGTGGTGAATGTTAAAACAAGGAGAAGGCTGGAGGAGAGAGACGCGTGTCTGAGGGCAATGTGAAAATATTATGCAGAGAATCCGAATTTGGAAATTGGAGAAGGTGCTATTAATTGTATTATCCAGAGGGCTAAAGAGGGTTATTGAGGGGATAAACATTTAGAGGGATGGGACAAAAGGAATGATTGGGGAGCGTATAAATCTGAAGCAAAGGGGCGGGTAGGGTGGCCAAAAAAAGGTTGGAGGGGGGGGTAAAGTAGGTTTTGGGGGGGGCTTGGACTTCAGCAATCCTGTGTAAGAGTGTTAGATGGAATGATTGGGGGAATGGTTTTGATGATTTTACCTGCTGTTGGAATGTGAGCGGGTAACAAAAGGGGGTTCGGGAAACAGGAAAAAGGTTAAGTCTTGAAGGTGGGAAGTTCAGTGTCTGCACTCTGAATGAGAGGTGTTGATGTTAAGTAGTTTAACTGTAGTGGGGTTTCTGACAAGAGGTGATGGAGTGAATGATGACGAAACTCTTTCTTCTTTTCCACCCGCCTTGGTGGTAAACCGATGAATTAATAACAAAAATAATTAGATAGGTGTATATGGGTATGTTATATATTTGTATATTAGTATATGGTGTTTTATTTATAGGAAAGGGGATTTTACCCCCCTTTTAAAGTGTTTTATCGACTAAATGTATAATCGTATAATGTGGTATTTAAATAGGGGGAGAATTTTGGTATAGTGGGGTGGGGGAAAGTAATGATGATAGTGTTGTGGTGACAGTGGTGATGAATATGATGGGATTCTGTGGTGATAGTAATAAAAAAAATTATAGTGGTGAAGGTCAGTGGTGAGTGTGGGATAGTAATGGTTGAGACAATGATGGTGATAGTGGTAAGAATGTCTGTGGTGATGGTGATAATGTCGGTGGGATGGTGTGGCTTGGTGGTTATTTAAAGTGGTGGTGGTAAAAGGGTTATGTTTATGTAGTGGAAGTGATTGTGGTGTTAGTGGTGGTTGTAGTTTTGAGTGTGGTGATAGTGGATATGGTGGGATATGGTGGGTGAAGCTTGGGAAGTTAAAAAAAAGCACAATATCGTGACAGGAAAATACACAAAAACCCGCACATAGAAGAGAGGAGTTACGACGACTTTGGTCCGATTGGCTATTTACAAAGTCCACTAAAAAAGAAGAGAAGGAGGGTATATATAGGCCAGCAGACAGGCACGGGACAAGAGGGGGGTAGTAGGAACGAAAAAAAGAAGTAGTGGTAGAGGTGGTAGTAGTAGTAATGGAGTCAAAGACTAAAAAAGAGGAGCACTGAAAGGGGAGCTAGGGGCCCACAAGGGAGCTAGGGGCCCATAAAGGGTAAAACAAAAACACAGGGGGGGGAAATAATAATGGACCAAATACCCAAGGCAAAGAAAGAAACCCCAAAGGAGAAAGAAGAAAGGGGAAAAGGGGGATAAAGGGAAAGGAAAAAATGAATCACGTTAAGTCACGGGTGTTCTGAATTTTGGGGCCCTTTTTACAAGTAATGGAAAGGAAGGTCTACAGCGACAAAGCCACGACTAAGATTCATACAAGGAAAGTTGTGTATAAGGGAGGATTCAACCAGACGGCGACTGTGAAAAGAAGTAGGGTAGACAGTTTTAACAGTAGACCAGTCTTTTGATAACCGTTATCTCTGACATGACAGAAAAAAGCATTGTTGGCGTCGGCAAGCCTAACACTACTTGTGCTCTCTGAGTCTGTCAGCAAGACAACAGCCACTTTCTCCAAAGTACTGAAGAGGACAGGGGGGAAGAAGAAATAGAGTAGACACCAGGAGCATCTATAGAGGGAGGAGGGTATGAACTAGATTAGTGCGAAGAGTGTTAGTCTGGCGAAAATAAGTTTGAAGTCTAGGTTACTGAGAGAGTTGTTGGTGATAATGTCAAGGGTGATAGTGTTATTGATGGTTATGGTGTTATTGATGGTTATGGTGTTAATAGTGGTGATTGTTGCATGTATGATAGTAGTGTGGTGATAAAAAGGATAGTGATATTGTTGGTAATGGTGGTGGTGGGGGGATAGTGTCGGTATGATGGAGGTGATATTGGTGAATTGTTTGGAGAGTTCATTGTATGATCAGATACGTGATCTGAGAGTAAGTTGCAAGTGAATCAGGGAAAGTTTTTTGTGTTTAGGGAATACTCACCGTCGTAAGCAATATATCTCCAGGGAAAGATTGGAGACTTTAATGAAAATATGGGGTATCCTATGAATCTTTTTTTTTTAATAGGATATTCTATAAATATTTGAATGAAAATATGGAATAGTGTATGAAGATTTTAATGAAAATTTGGGATATCCCTTGAATATTTTACTGAAAATATGAAGAACTCTATAAGATTTTAATGAAAATAAGAGGGTGTCCTATAAATATTTTAAAGAAAATAAGGGGTGTCATATGAATATTTTAAAGAAAATAAGGTGTCCTATGATTTTTTTAATAAGAATAAAGAGTTTTACTATTGAACTGTATTGTTATGTAATGTATTCTTGAAATGTACAACATGTAATGACTTAATATAATGTCACTTATGTGATTGAAATATTTACATTTATTATTTGTAAAAATAAAGAATGATAAAAATTTAGTTTCTTTACAATGATTTTTAAGCTTATAGCCCACCGGAGGAGTGAACTTTGAGGAAGAGAGTATACCACGGGGGTGGTATGAGAATGTTGCTTATAATTATACACTAGGTATTATACCAGCATGAGGTATTTTACCAGCATGAGGTATTATACCAGCATGAGGGTGAGGGACTGAGTTAAGATCATAGGAAGAGGTTATCATAGACGGTAAAGAATCTTGATACTAGGAATGGCGGTTAGGTTGGAGGTTAACCTAATAAAAGTACATAAAATACATAAAAATACGTAAGAATACATAAAAATATATATGTTTAATAATGTATTAATTATTTAATGAATATATGGTTTATCCTACGATTATTTAAAAAAAAATAAAACGTATCCTCAAATATTTTATATAATATGGGGGATACTTTGAATATTAAAAAAAAAATATGGAATATTTCTATGAACATTTATTGAAAATAAAGAATATCCATTGAATATTTAATGATAAGTATGGAATTTTATTAGAATTCTTTGGTAATTGAAAAATATGGTGGGGTTATATATGAATATTTAAATTAAAATATTGGGTATCCTATGAATAATTTAATGAAAATATTGGGTAAACTATGGAGATTTAATGAAAATATGGGATATTCAATGAATTAATTAAATATAGTATTTTCCATGAAGGATTTATTAAAACATATATGTTGGATTCTATGGAAATTTATTGAAAATATGAAATATTCTTTGAAAACTATTTGTAAGGGTTTTTAGAATATAAGAGCTTTTAATATGTAATTTTTAGTAAATATCCCTATGAGTAAATGAAATAAGATCGAAAATGGTGTCCTTTGAATAATATCACAAAGTGGTTACTCTATAAATATCCCTATAAATTAATGAAATAAGATCGATAATAGTGTAATTTTAATAATACCACAGAGTGGTTACCTATAAATATCATTAAGAATTTAGTTAATGGTATGTCATGTCCCTTTTTTCACATTAAAGGTACGTCATGTCCCTTTATCACATTAAAGGTATGTCATGTCCTTTATCACATTGCTAGAGCGCATTACACGATAATGCGAGGGTTACCATAGTGGTAAGACTAGTGGGTGGTAGTCTGGGGTTGAGTCGTGTTTGTGGGGTGAGGTTGGGGTGGCTGGGGTGATGGAGATTGGTATTTATGAAAGCATTGAAGTCACTAAGAGTGGAGTTGGTATGTTGAGTGGATGGGTTGAGTTTCGTGGATGAACTCTTGATCCAAGGAGTAGGGAAGTGTGGTCGTGTAGGTTGAGGGGAGTTGATGAGGGTAGTGGAGTAGGTTTTGTGGTAGTAGGGGGGTAGAGTGATGGGGAAGGGTGTTTTGTTATGAAGGGTATGGGAGGTAGGTTTGGTCTTAGGTAATGCAGGGTGATAGAAGGGTTGTTTGAGGTGTGATAATCGTTGACTCTTGATCCAAGGATATGGAGATAGTTGATATCATAATCATCAGTAAGGTATTACGCATTACTTGCTAGAGCGTCGGAGCTTGCGTATGGAGAGTGTAAGTGAGTCAGATGGGGTGAAATTGAGTTGATTGAGATAAAGTGGGAAAAAATATTGTGGGGGGAGAAGTAGGTAAATTTGGGGTGCCAGAGGTAAATGAAAATGGGGAGCCTTTAATTGAACTATGTTTAGAAACAGGTTTGATAATAAGTAATACATATTTTATGAAAAGAGGATAAATGTGTATACAAGATATGATATAGCACATAAAGAAAGAATTTTGTTAGATTATGTATTGGTGGATAAATGGTTGATTGGTAGGCTTCAGGATGTACATGTTTATAGGGGGGCAATGGACAGTTAGAGTAAAGGAGATGGGACAGAAAGAAAATGGCAACAGCAAGTAAGAGAGAGGTGAAAGTTTAAAAATTAAGGGAGAAGGAAGTTAGGGTGAGATTTAAGCAACTATTGACAGAAAGGTGGGCTAGTGCAAGTGTGGGTAGTGGGGGTGTGGAAGAGGAATGGTATATTTTTAAAAAATGCATTGTTAGAATTTAGGGCAGAGGTTTGTAGGTATAGAGGGTGGGTGCAGGAGGAAAGAGGAGTGAGTGGTGGAATGATGAGGTAAAGAGTGCAATAAAAGATAAAAGGTAGCTTATGGAGGTTTTACAAAGCAGAGGTGATATAAGAAGGTTAGAGTATATGGAGAGTATAACAAGGTGAAAAGAGTGGGGAGAGAGTGCAAAAGAGAGCAAATGATAGAGTGGGAGAAGCACTGTCACGAAATGTTGCTGAAAATAATAAAAAAATTTGGTGCTAATAAAAGATTAAGAAAGCCTAGGGAATAAATGTATATGTCATTTAAAAAACAGAGTAGGGGAGTTAGTAGATGGGGAGCTGGAGGTGTTGGGTTGAAGGCAGAATTATTTTGAGGAATTCTTAAATGTCGATGAAGACAGGGAGGCGGTAATTTCAAGCACTGGTCAGGGAGGTATAACATCTTTCGAAGTGAAGAAGAATGATAGGATGTAAGTGTGGGGGAGGTGCGTGAGGCATTACTTAGAATGAAACGGGGTAAAGCAGCTGGGACTGACAGGATCATGACGAAATGTTAAAAGCGAGGGGATAATGTAGTGTTAGAGTAATTGGTGTTTTTGTTTAATAAATGTATGAAAGCGGGGAAGGTACTGAGGATTGGCAGAGAGCGTGTATAGTTCCTTTATATAAAGGGAAGGGCAAAGGAAATTGTAAAGTTTAAGTACCACCCGTTCCGATTAATTGCAATGCTTTATTACACGTTAAAATGTCAATTGCATACTTTCTTTCTATTGTAAGAAAAATAACTAAGTTATATGAAGTAGATATACAAAGCCAGCAGTAGAGCTGTGCCTGTGGATCCATCATATCATGGCTTTGTATATCCACTTCTTATAACTTGGCTATTTTTCTTACAATAGAACGAGTTAAGTCAATATTTTAGCCCAGCCTAACCCAATAACACAGGAATAACGTGACCTCATTGTCTACCTGACCTCATCTCAATAAGACACTTGCATGTTGGTGTCACCCACACCACAATACTCTAAGGTGATCAAGGGACCAGGATTGAAACGCTTTCTACTAAATATGTCCTAGTGTTAGTCAAGTGTCTTTTAAACTAATTTCTAGGTATCCATTACCAAGGTTAATACCAACTTTAGCTCTGTGCAACTGCCGTCATGTACTGTTATTGGAATAAAAAATAAACCCGATTCAGGAGCATCAGTATTTCCCACATTACTCCTGTTGTTGTGCATGGTAATATTTGCTTACTCACCCACATGCTTCCTCCCCCCTGGTCCTCCCACCTGCGTCCCTCCCACCTACTTCCCTCCCACCTGCGTCCCTCCCACCTACTTCCTCCACCTGCTTCCTTCCCACCTACTTCCCTCCACCTACTTTCTCCCACCTTCTTCCCTCCCACTTCCTCCAACCTGATTCCCTCCCACCTGCTTCCCTCCCACCTACATCTCTCCCATCTTATTCCTTCCCACCTACTTCCCACGCACCTACTTCCCTCCCACCTACTTCCCTCCCACCTACTTCCCTCCCACTGCTTCCCTCCTCCTTCCCTCCCACCTGCTTCCATCCCACCTGCTTCCCTCCCACCTACTTCCCTCCCACCTACTTCTCTCCCACCTGCTTTCCTCCCACCACTTGTCTCCCACCTACTTCCCTCAACCTGCTTTCCTCCACCTTCATACCTCCCATCTACTTCCATCCCACCTGCTTCCCTCCCTCATGCTTCCCTTCCTCCTACTTCCGCCCCACCTACTTCCCCCCCACCTGCTTTCTTTCCCCTGCTTCCCTCTCGCCTGCTTTCCTCCCACCTGCTACCCTCCCACCTAATTCCCTCCCTCGTGCTTCCTCCCACTTGCTTCCTCTCACCTGCTTCTCACCCACCTACATCCCTCCTACCTTTTTTCCTCTCACCTACTTCCCTCCCACCTACTTCAGTCCCATCTTTTTCCTCTCACCTACTTCCTCCCCCCTACTTTCCCCCTCACCTGCTTTCATTCCCCCTGCTTCCCTCCCGCCTGCTAGCCTCCCCTCTCTTCACTCCCACTTGCTTCCCTCCCACGTGCCGTTCTCCCTGCTTCCCCTCCCACCTGCTTCCCACCCACTTGCTTCCCTCCCACCTGCTTCCCACCCACCTGCTTCCCCCCCATCTGCTTCCTTCCCACCTGCTTCCCTCTTACCTGCTTCCTTCCCACCTGCTTCCCTCCCACCTGCTTCCCTCCCACCTACTTCTCCAACCTGCTTTCCTCCACCTACATACCTCCCATCTATTTTCATCTCTCCTGTTTCCTCCCACCTGCTTCTCTCCCACCTACTTCCTTCCCACCTGCTTCCCTCCCACCTACTTCCCTCCCACCTACTTCCCTCCCACCTACTTCCCTCCCTCCTACTTCCCTCCCAACTATTTCCCTCCTACCTGCCTTCCTTCCCTCTGCTTCCCTCCCATCTGCTTCCCTTCCACCTGTTTCCTCCCATCTGCTTCCCTCCCACCTGCTTCCCTCCCATCTGTTTCCCCTCCCACCTACTTCAGGCCCAATTTTTTCCTCTCACCTACTTCCCTGCCACCTACTTCCCAATCACCTGTTTTCCTTCCCCTGTTTCCCCTCCCGCCTGCTTCCCTTCCACCTGCAGCCTCCCACCTACTTCCCTCCCACCTACTTCCCTCACACCTGCTTTCCTCCACCTACTTCCCTCCCTCCCATTCCCCCACCTACTTTCCTACCACCTACTTCCCTCCCACCTACTTCCCTCCCACCCACTTCCTCACACCTGCTTCCCTCCCACCTGCTTCTCTCCCACTTCTCTATCTGTCTCTCCTGTATTTGTTACGTTAGTTACTCTTCCATCCCCGTCTCTTCCAACACTGTCACATCGTAGGTCTCTGAGATGAGGTTCATCATAGAGGAAATTATCCCATATTTTAATAAAAAAAATCATATAACGATATGTATAATATCTACGTCCTCAAATGAACGCATACTTACAAATATAGACAGACAGACAGACAGACAGACACACAGACAGAGTAAAAGGGAACTGCCATTTTTTTTCAGCGAAAAATAAATAAAAAAGCTGCAGAAATATAAGTCTCAAAATATTTATATGCGACAAAGATTTTTTAATATTTTATTCCTGGACATTAAATCTTGAATACTATCATTGGAATATTTTTGTTCTATGCAAATATATGAATTATGAAGCGAGATATATTTTGGGCAATAATGTTGCTCGGTGTCAAAGACAGCTACAGCAACAAGAGCACCAACAACGACAACAGCATCAACAACGACAGCAGCATCAACAAAGTCAGCAACATCAAGAACGACAACAATATCAGCAACGACAGCAGCATTATCAACGACATCAGCATCACGAACGACAGCAGCATCAACAACGATAACATCAATAACAGCAGCATCAACACTAAGATCAGAATCAACTGTGACAAGAAACACTAAAGGGGAAGTGAAAAACAGTATTACTAAAGGAAACAAACATGTAAGGTAAGCTGACCGTGAGCTCAGGTGAGCTGAACTACTGTGAGGTCACCTAACTACTGTGACCCACTCTGAATGAAGTGATGCACGTTCAGGAAGCACCTGTGGCAACCTGGCATGTATGTTTCGCAGGACCTATTCTCCTTCGGGAGTCAGAGGCGGGTCATCGCAAGATTAAGACCCATGCCAGGACCCCTGTCTTGGCGAACATTATGCATACAGATTTGTTTAAACTTCCTCCTATCAGCACTATCTAATATGTTTCCTCTAAAAGAGATATTTCTAAACAATGACGTCTCCTTACTGTACATTTAGCTTCCTGGTGACGTAGTGCCTTAATTCCACTTCGTCAAATGTCCCTCGGCATTACTTTGGTCAGTCCTGCTACAAGCGTGTTTATGTTCCTTCATCCTACTTGATAGAGGTTTACGAATCTGACCCACGTACTTCCTGTTGCAGTGTTTACAGGATGTTGCTCCCTCTTATCCTTCGCATTCACCCTCTGTAAGGAGGGTGCTCTTCCCTTCTCCACTGCTCTACATTTACTCTGAGAAGGCTATTATTCTCTCCATCACTGCTTTTCATATACTCTCTGAGCAGCGGATTGCTTCTTCCATCCATACACTCTGTATGGAAGGTATTGTTCTCTCCTTAACTGCTCTTCACACACTCAATAAGGCATTGTTCCCTTTTCAATCGCTGAGGAGAGTATTGCTCCCTCCACTGCTTTTCGGACACAGTTAAGTATTTAATCCCTCCTTCACTGCTGTAAGAGCACTGTCAGGCAAATGGTTCCCTTCTCAACTTCAGTAAAGACTATACTGTATTGTTTCCTCTTTCACTTCTGTAATAACACTGTAGATGATCTTCTCTCCTCTTTGTCGTCCAGTCAGTTGTAAAATTAATTTTCAACGCGCATTTCAGTAATTATACACACACAACCCGCACATATAAAAGAGAGGACTTACGACGACGTTTCGGCCCGACTTGGACCATTTACAAAGTCACACTAACATACAAAGACGGGGGAAGTGGTAAATACCACTTCCCCCGTCTTTGTTGTTGGTGTGACTTTGTAAATGGTCAAGCATGAAACGTCGTCTAGCTCCTCTCTTCTATGTGCGGTTGTGTTGTATTGTTCCAGTCACTGTATTGTGTCTTTTGTTATTTATTCAGTAATTATGTTTTCCTTATTTTGTTTATGTAATCGCCATTTTTATGAAAAATGAAATTAAATTTCAGTGCTCAGTGACATTCCACATGGCAGAAACTCAGAGAGTTAGTTGATCTGTATATTTCGATCCCCTGCTGAGTCCTCTTCATCTGCTGAAGAGGACCTCAGCAGCAGGTCGATATATGCAGAACTAATTTCCTGAGTTTGTATCCTCATGCGAGTTATTATTGAACATTGACCAGAGGTTCATTACACTCTCTTTAGTTATTTAATTTCCATGTTTAAAATTTGTATTACCTAATGGCTGGTAAGTATAGTCACGTCTGCTTTGTTTACATTCGTCACTGCACCCGCCATGGGAAGGGGATGTGAGGGATGGAGACGTATTGTGGTAGGAAGTTCTAGTAATCAAGAAGTTGAAGTTGGCTTCATCTTCCTACGATCAAACCTGATTACTTTTAATTACCACGCGCCGTGTGACATCTCAGTGTTTAGCATCTCTCTAAGAACTAGAATGGTTTCGGTCGCTGTTGAGTCCAAGAAAAGTTGTCCACGTATCCTATGAACTGTGCAGCCTCAACCTTAATATATGTTAGAGACACAATAGTCATTCTTGTAAACGCTGAAGAGGCAAAGTTTTTTTATTTTTTCAACACACCTGCCGTCTCCCACTGAGGTAGGATGACTCTAAAAGTGAACACTTTCATCATCACTCACTCCATAACTGTCTTACTTGAAGGGTGTCGATACTATAGCTCAAAACTGCAAATATCCCCACCTCTTCTTCGGAGTGCAAGCTCTGTACTTCCCACCTAAAGGACTCAAGTCCGGCTAACCAGTTTCCCTGAATCCCTTCATAAATGGTACCTTGCTTACAGCATCAAGCCAGAAAAACCACTTGTCTCCCTAACTCCTTCATTCTCACACACGCTTGTTCTATGTCTTCCCTCCAAGTCATCCTGCTCCAAATTCGTGGAACACCTGGCATGTTCACTGCCTTATGACCTAAGTTGTTGAACCTATTCCCAACATCCTGGAATAGCTGGGATAATTTCTAAAATCATCAGTGGCGGAGCTTCTAATGTTCAAAAAAAAGTGTCAAAAAAATTCGTCGACGGTGAAGAGTGAAATTCAAATGTGTTGGTGCAGATTTAACCATTTTATGTGCAAGATAATGAGCCATTTTTATTCCTGCTAAATCACGTTAAATAATATTCAGTTTGACTCTTCCGAAGAGCTTCTGCATTTACTGGGTGATGCATGTTAATACCAGGATAGTCCTATACAGTTTTGCTTGCACCTGGACACATTAGTAAAATAGGAAATAAAGTTGGAATCGTTCGAATCCGTACCATAACTGAAGAATGACTTATCTGATCGGCTTCACACTTTGGTGTGGCTTCCTAAACACAAGACTCACGCTGCTATTGGGCGGAATAAATCTTTATTTTTTTCATTTGTATTGAGTAAACAGTAACTAAAGCAATACTTCGTCTGATTAGCTTCAATATTTTATTGACGATCAATTCAATAAAAGGGATTACAGCCCTTAAGTTTACCTAGAGAAGAGGTGCAAATTTTACCGAAATAGTTTAAAAACTTTGAGTGTTTGGAATCCGATCTTTTACCTGAGAATGCCTTTTCTTATCGGCTTCAAACTTTTATCATTGGTGGGATTTATTAAAACATGGATTTTCAATCGCTTTGAGCTATAAAGATTTCATTTTGCTAATTTTAGCAAGGAAATTGTTTTCTAAATAAAATCCAAAGATTTTTTCTTATTTTCAGCTTCTAATGTAATTGAAATGTTTGTGCGTCTTACTAGGATGAGTTTTTATATTAATTTGGGGATGTGTGGGTGCCAATTTACCATTTTTTGCTTATTTAAATCAATTTTTTTAAATAATAAAAATCAAGTATTTTTTCTTTCATTACCGAAGAAAATTTTAAATAGAAAGTAAATGAGAAAAATAAACTGGAAAAGAATAATAGTCCGACGTTTTGTGGATTTTTAAGTTTAACGAAGGAAGACTTTCCTATTTTTCGGGACAGACTAAGCAGCATTCTCGTTAGCTTTCTCACAAATTTTATTTCATTGCTTGAGAACGCCATATTGGATCGGCTTCAAATTTTCGAGGCTTGTGTAATGTATCTTGGCCTAGATTCATGGGACTATTTACATGCGTGAGTGACCTACGTACAATGTTACATAAGTCATTCCCAGATTTTGTTTCAGTGTGATAGATGGAGACAGCCTCCTCTGATCAGTTCGAAATTTTCAACATCTATGTATGATAGTTAGAAGAAAGTTGGTATTCTTGATGGAGTCTGTAGACGCCATTTTGTCACTTTCATTCTTGAAATGGAATACAGTGGACCCCCGGTGTTCGTCCTGCTCCAAACTCGCTCTTTTATGTAAGTGTATTTTTCTAAATGCTTTTGTAAGCGTACTTTTGGGGGTCTAAAAGGACTAGTCAACTTTACATTATTCCTTATGGGAATAAATTCCCTTGGTAATGGCACTTGAACAACATTCTAGAACGAAAAAATCACGAAAACCGGGGGTCCACTGTAGTTTTATTTTTCTTTATTGAATTATTTTACCTTTTCATTGTTTGCTTCCTTGATAAAGAAGCAAACAATGAAATGAATAAAATAGTTGATGAGAAGGTAACGAAGAGTAAGAAAATAAAACTTAAGAATAAAAAGGCTATACATAGGTCCAAAAAGGGAATATGTGAAGGCTAGAGTAACATAAAATGGAGAAGAATATTTTGATACAAGAAATTACACTTGTCTTATTCTTGCTTGTATTGAATTTGAATTCTTCCCATCCCACAAGTTCTATATGACTCTTACGATTTTAGCACTTTCCTCTGGTTAAATCATCAATTACGAACTGCATAAATCTTCAGTGGCTGATGCGTCGTATGAAATGCATGGATTATGGGTTTAGGCTGTGTAGGCACAAATTTTGCTGAATTCTGCAGAATAAATGGAAAATTGATCTTCCGGTCAACTTCAAACTTTTAGTGTTGATGTTTTTTTTATTCAATGGAAACAATGTATTGACGTTAAGTTGTGTTAATTATGATACTAATTTTATAAGTCTGGTTTCTGTGAAATAATTGGAAAATTTTAGTCTGATCAGAAATAAGTCACAGTGTTTGACTTCATTTCGTTATATTAGGATAATTAACTTAATAGTCTGTGTGCCCTCAAGACAATTCATAAAAATTGTATGTAATATCCATTGTGTGGGTTCCAATTTCCTTTTTTGAAGTTGGAAAAACTGAAATACTACATTTCATGCAATAAATTTTAATTGTCGCTTCCGATTAGTTTCAACCCTTCCAACCTTGAAAATTAAATCAACTTCTGAGCGCCTGGTGAATATCCTTTCTGATTCTCATCAGATTTCGAATACCAATATATATATATATATATATATATATATATATATATATATATATATATATATATATATATATATATATATATATATATATATATATATATATATATATATATATATATATATATATATATATATATGCATTATCAACTTACGCCGCACTCTGCACTATTCCAATCGCATGCCTTGAGGCACAGGGGACTGGAGCTATGAGGTACCGGGACACCTTTATCGGATAAATACATCTTGAGGCTCGAAGCACAATTTTGCATATTGGCACCTGCATATTTCCCAAAGAATGCAAAGCTTCCTATAAGTAAGATACATCATCGTTCAAGGTTTAAATCTGTTCTAATTTTCATCAAATGTACACCATTTTTCCATTTTATTTTATTTTAAATGAATTAACAGATAAGTAGCACGAGAACCCAATGACGAACTTAGTTTTTTCTTGGAAAGATGCATAAGTGCTGAGACAGACAGACAGACAGACAAAGAGAGACAGACAGACAGACAAACAGACTAAGAGAGACAGACAGAGACACAGAGACACAGAGAAGCTTATTTCACCTATGTGCGGGTTATTTATGCAGAGCATTTGTATGTTATCTTACAGAAAAAAAACACAAGTTTATAAATACAAGAGGCAAATTAGCCTTTTTCTAGCCAGGGCGCATTTAGGATGAAACCTTCAATGTAATTAAGTTCTCGCATGGAATCCTATACTCTCTTTTTTTTTAATTTTAAATTGACACCAGTTCTGCCGGATAATATTTCGAGCTTTCATCTAAGGTATCCCGATGCTGAAAGTTTTATTCCGATCAGAACAGATGTTCTTAAGTTATCGCTCAGAAACCTTGCAGGAAATGAGAGAAACAAAAAAATCTGACAGTTACAACAGGTGTAATAATAATAATAATAACAATAAAATAATAATAATGGCATTATTAATAATAATAATATTATTATTATTATTATTATTATTATTATTATTATTATTATTATTATTATTATTATTATTATTATTATTATTATTATTATTATTATTATTATTATTATTATTAATAAATAACTTAAGAAAACCTGTTCAATACGTGTCCATTGAAGGTTGACATTATTTATACAATTTTGGAACACTTTTTCTTTACAATATAAACTGCTTATTTGAAATACAACTTATTACAATACGGCAGTAACACGCAAGACGATAATACTAATACCACTACTACTACTACTAATAATAATTTAGAAAGCTCAGTCCAAATTATGATATGATGGGCGGAAATGAGAATTCCAGTCGTTAATTTCGATAAAAAATTTAATGAGCATATAAAGTTTTGTTTCACCATAATTCATGATCCTAATTCAATATTATGTTGTTATCAGTGTGTTTGTTATATATTTTTTTTATTTGTTACAATTCTCACCTGATGTCATTCCTACCTCGTGTATTAATTCATGTGATTCAAATTTGCTCGGCATTAGCAAGAAAACTGACTAATAACAACAAGAGAAGCAACAGCACTGACAAGAGCAACCAGAACAGCACTGACAAAGAGACAAACAGCAGTAACGAAAGCAGTTACTGCAGAGACAGCAGAGGACGTAAGAGGAGCAGCAACAACGGTGAGTTCCACTTGAAAAATTTAGTATGAAGACTAGGATAGGTAAGGTTTGTCATGAAACAGGACTAGTGTTTCCTGGCGCGGGTCTTAGTCATATTATGACCCACAGCTGGAGCTTTTGGTCATCTGTATGAAGATAATAGTTACCTCACAATACACGTACTTGATTATGAAAGTCATGTTTACCTTACAGAAGCTGACCTAGGTATTTACATTAGATCATATTGTTGTGCATTATAACCTATCAAAATGCATGTGATATTGAACATTATTACGTATGGCCCTTTTCATTATCACCTCACGTTGGACTAACGACTAATAAAATAAATTAATGCGCAAATATGACAATACTACAAGCATTGTTGTTGGTCTTCTGCAAGATCCGCCACACTATGCTCGACTCTTATTATCTTAAGGCTTTGTCTACCATCCTCTTGCCTACTGCTTTGCCTATACGTTCACTGATTTTCTTTGTTCTTTCGTTGCCTCTTCCCTCCATCACTCTCGAGACTTCACTGAGCGAGAGGTAACCAAAGTCCTGCTGAAAGATTTATTGTTTTCCTTCTTGCGTCTTCCGCATCCGTGAACCTCAATTTGTCGATTCTGAAACTTCTCTCTACGACGCAGTCCAATGTTTCGTCTTAATTTTTCTCCCAATTTCGTTACATCTGCTTAATCTCATGCTATAGGACTTCCTTCTCTCCTTTGTTTCCTTCACTGTTTCTAATCTGCAAAATCTTAAGGTGTTAGGACAAAGGACACAGATGCAATTAATGTGACATTTATATGTGGCAACGTTTCGCTCTCAAGCCGTTACAACTGCTTGACAAAGCTCCTGGTGAGCGAAACGTTGCCACATTAGAAATTTTCCATTAGTTACATTTGTGTTCTTTTACATAACCTTTCGTCGGTAATTCTTCCATTCCTCCTTGCATTTTATACTTCATTCCTAAAACTAATGCACGTCATTGTTATATGGTTCATATTTCTTCCCCTCTTACAATTGTTGCTTCCATCAGACGGTGCCACGGTGCCCCGTGGCACCGTGCTAAAGCTCTCGCTTCACACGGCGAGAGTCTGGGTTCAATTTCCAGCGAGGGTAGAAACATTGAGCGTGTTTCTTTACACCGGTTGTCTAGGTTCACCCATCAATAAAATGGGTACATTGGTGTTAATAGACTGGTGTGGGTCGCATCCTGGGACAAAACTTACCTAATTTGCCCAAAATGCTCAGCATAACATGGGGCTTTCTATATAAGAGTATGTCATTGATGTCAGCTAGACCTGTATACCTTGTACATGCACTTGTAGTAAATTAAGATATATTATATATTCAATAGGTCTGATGCCTTCCTTAAGTGGATGTGACCTGGACCTGACTAGGCTGGGTCAGTTGTTTAAGTCGGTAGGTAACCTGGACCTGCCTCGCATGGACCACTAGGCCTGCTGCAGTGTTAACACCTTCTTTCTCATGTTTGATGGTTTTTATGTATAAAAACACCTTTTAAATATTTATTTTTTGAGTTAACTGCGAGGCCCAACAACAACAACAGCAGCAGCAACAAAAGCAATGAAGTCGTCACCAATAGCGAGAACAGCAACAAAAACAGCAGCAGTGACAGCAGGAGAAGCACCGCTAGCGTAAGAAGAAGAAAAACAGCAATAAAAGTACAATAAAGGAAGCATAAATATTTTAAAAGGCCAATGAAAACAAAAACAACAAAGAAACACAACGAGACAGAAAAAAATGCAACGATACGTCAGCAGAGAGAACAGAAATGTTTGCCTGCTGCAACAACAATAACAGCAAAGCTGTAGCAAGATGATCAACAACACAATCAACAAAAACTCCAACACAACAACAAGAATGACGCTTGCAATAACAGCAGAGAAACATGCTTACTGTAATAATAACATTACACTGCACTAATAACTACAGCAGCAAGACAGTCAATAACGAGAGCAGAAACACTGTAGCAATAAAGGCAGCAACAACACTAGAGCAATGAGCGAGGTGCACGCAGGAGTGTGCACCTAGGGTCGTCGAACTCATGACGGAGGGCCGTGTTATTCGGCAATTAATATGCGCAGCCCAGCCACCTAGGAGCTCAGCAAGTCGTCCGTCTTAAAGGTCGATCTCTGTTATCAGAGTTGGAGGATGTCCTCTAATATGTATATAGGTCGTGCTGAATAGGTAAAACTTGCGATTTTGGCATGCAATAATTTCGCAAAATTAATTCTGAACGAAAAAATATATTTCATTGTGTTTGTTTATTATTAAATTATTGTAAACGTGTCTAAAATATATTTACTTGGATTAGGATATGGATATATATATATATATATATATATATATATATATATATATATATATATATATATATATATATATATATATATATATATATATATATATATATATATATTATTTTTTTTTTTTTTTTTATATATATAGGATGGGGTCCACCTCTGGTGTCAATTGTGGGACCCATTGCCTCGGAGAAGTGGATAAAAAGACTTCAAGGAAGAATATTTAGATTTCTTTCTGAAGCCATTTGAATATTCCACTTCCCTACCACCCCATCTTTTTTACAAACTTTATTTCAAGACAAAATACAATGGGGAGTAAAACAACATAGATAACAACTCAGAGCTACATGTCAAATACTTCGTCCAACTCCCCGGCAGTGGGCCGCGTGCCCAGAATACTGCAGGTATTTCCCCTCTGGATCGCAACACTGAGTCTCTGAAAGAGGAAGCTGGTCGCCCTGTGGTCCTTGGTTTCTATGATGAGTTTTCCACCCAGCTCCTTGAGAAACTTTAGAGCACACTTGCCCCATGCTCCATGGGTCTCCGACCCTATTGGGATGAAGTTATAGCAAGAGGGAAGGTCTTCATATTTGCGGGTCTTCTGGATCTCCCTGTGGCTGGAAGCTCCACCCCTTCGGCTAAGGAGTGTGGCAGGTAGGTGTCTGCCAATGTGGCAGCACAGGTGTAGTCCCAACAATCTGCTTACCATCCTTCCAGGGTAGCATGGTGGCTCCATCAGGACGCTTTTGACTTCCATCAGACCTCTGCACTTGGGGTTCCCGTTGAGCTGGGCAACGGGCTGTGGCGAGGCTTCTCTTTATGATGTCATTGACCTCCTCATGTCTAGCATACTTCCCTTCTGATGTGTGACACACTAGACCATGAAGTCCGAATTGATCAGCCGTCGCCCTGCCGCAAATACACCTATGTTCGGTGAGTATGGGGGCGGCTAGGCGAAGAGCAACATCAATCCGAATAGCCTGTGGGTCGAGTCGAGTGCCCAGAGAGGAATTGGGAACAGCAAGAAGGAAATCTCCTGAGTGTGGTGCCCTCACCGCTAGGAGACGAGCTTTGTCCTTTCCTGAAGCGTTGGTGAGCATTGTGTTGGAAATTTTTCCATGATCGGTTTGTCCCAGTGGGACTGTTTGTGCTCTTTGGGAGGAGCTGGTCTACTGGAGGAGTCTGCCATGATGTCCCACTGCACTGCTGCTTCAATGAACTTGGGGTCTTGAGCTCCCACCACACCTCTCAAACGTTCAGGGACAATCCTCTTGACTAATCCACAGGAGGCCAAACACGATGACAGAAATGCAGGTAACGCTACATGCCTTGCTTTGCGCACCCCTATACCTCCAAGTCGCACTGGGAGGGTTGCCTGCTCCCATTGCTGATCTTCTAGTGACAGATTCAGTGCCTTATTGAAGGTTGATCTTAGGTGTGCGTCATACTCGTCAAGTGTTGGGTTTTCAAAAGAGGGTGCGCACCTCAAGAAGTAAGTGAGTCTTGGCATAGTAAGACACCTTGTGAGGAGATACAGGGCATCATGGGCATCAAGATCACTTATTCTCTCCTCCATTCTTTTCAGGTCATTCACTTTGTCCTTGAGGACAGTGTCGATGGCGTGGTGACCCAGCGGTGCTCCCAGGAGGGTACTGTTGGATGGAGTGATAGTAGTGACTTCTGGGAGGATTGTTTGCACCGCATTGATTATTTCCTGATTTGTTGTGATAATTTCACACTTTGAGGGATTAAGGATGAGTCCTAAGGCTTCTCCCTGTGCCTTCACCCGTTGTAGGTCCTCTAACAAGGACTCCCCAGTACCTGCCAGAGTGCCATCATCCAGGTACCAGATGTTGAGCTCGCTGCATAGGCTGGAAGTTAGTTCTCTTACTGCCAAACAGAAGAGAAGTGGAGCGAGTGGATCACCCTGCTGAACACCCTCAGATGAGGGAATTTCATGTTCCCCAAACAAAAGAGTCGAGGGTTTGCTGTAGCCAGCTGAAATGAAGGGAAAGAGACTGGGAACCGCTCTCGAACGGCTGGCAAGACCACATCTCTCTTCACCATATTAAAGGCATTTCTAAAGTCAAGTTTGACTACGGCCTTGTCTTCTGATAGGTCCCTGATGTAGGCCCTTGCCGCATGAGCTGCGGCTTCACTGCCTTGAGAGACCCCAAAGCCCAGTTGGTGTGGCTGGAGTAAACTTGCAGCTTCTAGGCGAATGTTTCTTACTGCTGCTTTGGCAACTAGGCGGCGAAGGGTGTTACCAACAGCAATGGGTCTAATTCCCCATCCTTCTTCTTCAAAGCGCATAATGAGGCTCCAAAAAGAAAGGTTTAATTTCTTCTGGGATTCGCCCAGCCAGGCAGTTGTTGACAAAAGTTGTTAATTCGGTGAGGAGAATTGATGCAGATGCTCCGAGTACTGGATTTACCATCTCTTTGAGGTGTTGTGGTCGAATTCCAGTGTAACCTCCTGCAGATCCTGTTGGAAATGACACTATCGCCTTATACACTTCTGATTCTGGCAAAATTAATTGTTCAGTGATGGGGTCTCCTTCAGGGTTGTTGTTGATGGCTATGGTGTCCCTTGTTGGATGCTTGTCTCTTAGTGCTTGAGCTGTGGCCTCATCTTTGGGAGCTACAGTGTCGTCACTTGTAATTATTCTGATTGCTCCCACTGTGTTGCCTTCTTCGATTTTTTTGCTAACCTGTGCGCAAATTTTCTCGTTTTCAGTGGAGTTTTTCTTGGGTCTACCTCTGTGATTCCTGCGATGGTGGGGCAGAGGGACACAATTATCTGTTCTTGGGTAGTTGCGCACCGCCTTGATGACTGAAGTGGTTAGCAGTTTGCCTCGTCTTTCAGGAACTGCAAGACAAACATTGCCAAACAGGAGCAGGTTGCGCCATGCTTTAATGGTGCCTCGGGCTTCTAAATTGGTGGAGCCTCCATTCACCTGCTTAAGAAGGTCTGTGAATTTCCCTGCTGTATATGGGCGAGCTGCTTTAGGAATGTGTATATATATATATATATATATATATATATATATATATATATATATATATATATATATATATATATATATATATATATATAATTTACAATTAAAATGACTATGTTCATAACATAATGGAATGCTTATTGCACAATGTAGATTTAATAGCACATGATGGTAATAACTGCTAAAAAATGGAGCATACATCTTCCTCATTGGCAGTAAGTTGTCCAGAGATATTTTTAAGTTGACCTAACTTTTCTCTAACTTTTGTTCTATGTACCTGGAAAAACCTTTTTCGGATTTGTCTTTGATTCCTTTGTATCTTTAATTTCATTGTCGTGTTTAGTTTTTCTTAAACTCTTTTAAACCTGATAAATGAGACATTTATGCGTCATTTAAATAAACAAGACCGTCCTGGATCACTTCTAGTAAGTCGTTCGACTTTTGAATATATATTATTATGTTATTTTAGAGGTTACTAAAGTAATGAATCCGAAACTCCATGAAATAGCGAGTTTTCTACATTTTTCCCACTTTTATTCTATTTAAAATTCTCTACAAGCTCATAAGCATTTGTTTTATTAATGAATTTTTTTTTTAATTTCTTCAGTAAAAGAGGCAAATTAGGATCTACACATTCTAAAATCAATACAAACAAAATAATTATACTGGGATATACTAGTGTTCAGGGTTTGAAGCCGATCAGAAGAGGAGTACTCCAGTTATTGCGTGGGAAGCAATTTAATAAATAATTTTTTAAAATTGCCAAATTAAAGCTTACGTAGCTCAAAGTGATTGCCAAAGTCCTCTCTCTCTCTCTCTCTCTCTCTCTCTCTCTCTCTCTCTCTCTCTCTCTCTCTCTCTCTCTCTCTCTCTCTCTCTCTCTCTCTCTCTCTCTTTCTCTCTCTCTCTCTATCTCTCTCTCTCTCTCTCTTATTGCTCAGAAACCAACAATTCCAAGTTTTTTAACTGTTATTTATTTCTCTTGTTTGTTTAGCGCTTAGTTTGGATTAATTTAACTATTAGTAAATTATCAAATTTATATTTACCCATACTAAACATACTGTTCATAAGGTGTAACTATCCCTAAATATTTTAAAAGATAAAAACACTTGCATATATCTAACATGATTTTAGTTTGAAAAAATATGGCAATATAATACACGTAAAATTAGCAGATTTGCACCTACACATCTGAATTACACTATAAGTCCTCGAATTTGAATTTTTGAAGCCAAGCAGAGGAGGCTTTAGAAAGTTATCAGACAAATTCCAGGAAATTGGGAAAGGCCAATGTATCTTTGATCACATGACATCTGAATTTTCTAATAATACTCAGAAAACCTGTACTTATTTGACTGAAATTTATGACGATGTTTCGGTACGACTTGGACCATTAAGTAGTCGCTAGTTAGTGGACTAAGTCGGACCGAAACGTGTATTGTTTCAGTCACGATTTCACGCCTTTCATTCTCAGGTCTCCGTTACAATAAAATAATACAGTGAAATTTTAAATCCGATCAGATATATAAATGAAATAAAAACAATAAAAGAAAAAGTGAGGGGAAAAAATCGGGAAACCACTTTAAGGTGTCTCTTATGTGATCTATAATAAAATATTCAAACGTTGCAACTGTGTTCATTTGCCTTAACTGACTGACTGTAAATCACAGAGATCAAGTATTTCATTCTGAAATAATGTACCCTTGGTAAAGCATATTTTTATGTGGATGGAATAGAAGGATGTCTATAATGATAGATTTAGGAATGAGCTCACTCCCTCAGAGAAAAGCCAGGGTCAAATAAAGGTTTCACTTACCTCAATCAGGACTGTTTCTCTGTGGTTACCCTTAGAATAACTTACTAAAAGCTTATATATTCTCAGAAACACACAATATACAGAGATCATTTTTTTTTTTCACTGAGCTAATAGAAGCGTCACACGTCAACAAACAGTCTGTGTTGCAGTAATACTTGCTAGACTACAGCTCGTCACACGTCAACATACAGTCTGTGTTGCAGTAATACTTGCTAGACTACAGCATTCCATCTTCATCTTTAGGCTAATGCCATCGTTATACTGGAACTAGAGCAATTTGCACTTTTGTTTTGGTTGTATGGTAAGAGTTTGTCACGACATACCAATGGGAAGATAACAAAACATCGCTGTGGTGAAGGGCCAAGATAGGGCTAGGGCACAAGGGATATAAGACAAGAAAGAGTTATGGAAATGGGCCAAGAGAGGACCAGGGTGTAGGAGTCAGTATTTAAGGTTAAGATTGTGACCAAAGAGTAAAAGACAAGATATGGACAGTGGGTGGAGGGCTTAATTAAGATTGCGGCACTAGGCATAGGGTTTAAGATAAAACCACTGGGCAGAGGCCAGAATAAAAAAAAAAGGAAAGACC
>WNWK01025557.1:0-28421 GCA_009830355.1 Cherax destructor | reverse complement strand
GAAAATCCCGAGGTTCAAGAGACACAAACCAAAAGTGGGTTGTGTGTCTTGTGGAGAGCTAGTCAGAATGCATGGGTCACAAAGAACCTTTTCAGTGACTGGATCCATGAAGTGTTACCCCAGTGTGAGAAAATACCTACAGGAAAAGGGTTTGGAAAAAAAGTGCCTCCTGTTGCTGGACAATGCTCCTTCACATCCTCAAACATGGAAGACCTACTGTGTGAAGACTTGAAATTTATAAAACTGAAGTTCTTGCCTCCTAACACCACTCCTCTCCTCCAGCCCATGGACCAGCAGGTCATCTGTAACTTCAAAAACTCTACACAAAAGGAGTGTTTCAAAAGTGCTTTGAAATGACCTCGGACAGTGAATTGACCCTTAGAGAGTTCTGGAAGAATCACTTCCAATATCTACTGCTGCATGGCCTTATAGGCAAGCCTTGGGAGGAGTGACTCAAGGACTTTGAACTCTGCTTGGAGACCATTGTGCCAGGTTGTGTCCAACAGAGGATTTTGAAGGGTTTGAGGCTGACCCTGACCCTGCCAACCCTGTGCCTGTTGTGGACTCTATTGTGGAATTGGGCAAGTCCCTGGGGTTGGAGGTGAGTGGCAGGATGGAAGAGTTTGTGCAGGGCCACAGGGTAGAGCTAACAACCAAGAGCTGCAACAGCTGGAAATGGAAGAGCATCAGAACAGATTTGAGGCTATTGATTCACGGGAGAAGGAGGAGGAAGAGGGGCTGAAGGTGCCTTTTTCAGAGATTAAGGAGATGTGTACAATGTGGAATAGATTGCAAAGTTTTGTTGAAAAATACCCCTGAACAAGCTCAAACAAGCCATAACAGCAGCATGTTCAATGACCAAACAATGTCCTTCTTCAGGAACATGTTGAAAAGGCGCCAGAAACAGAGGACTGTGGACAGTTATTTTGTTAAAGTGTCCAGTGACTCCCAAGCTGGTCCTAGTGGGATTAAAAGACAAAGAACAGAAGTAACCCCAGATAGGGCTTGATACCTGAAGTCCTTCTGGAAGGGATTCCCTTCCAAACACTAACCCCTCCCTCCTCACTCCTCCTCCCTCTCTTCCATATGCCATCAACAATCTTCAATAATGGTAAGTAAAAAGAGTTGCATTTATTTACTAATACTTTTAGTAGTGCAGCACTGTAGTATTTAATGTTTTTGTCTATGTAGAAGCTTAATTTTATTAAAATATATTATTTTTTAATATTTTTGGATTTCTGGAACGGATTAATTGTATTTCGATTATTTCTTATGGGAAAAATTAAATCACCTTTCGAACATTTCACGTTAAGAACAAGCTCCTGGAATGGATTAAATTCGAATGGCGAGGGTCCACTGTATATAAGAAACACGTTACCATGTTATTACCACTACCTAGTGCCACTACCGAGTGCCCCGCGTGCTCCGTGTTTTTTTCGTGATTATCGTGATCTCGTTTGCGTGCTAGAACTCTGGACTGTGCCAGTGAACTTATAAGGCTCATCCCTCCAGCGCTTGGAACCAAACTAGCGGAAAAAAATAGTATACACTGAGTCAAAAAGGAGAATTAGTGTGCAATACCTGCCAGAGAATACTTTCAAGAGGGGACGTTAGGCTTAGTGTACCGTGTGCAAATAACAACAATACTAGAACCTTTTTTGCCAGAGGAAAGAGAGTATCCAAGTTAATAGAGTGTCATACATAGTGTTATAGTGTTTATCACAGTGGTACTGTAATATATAGCTAAGATACCAAATAAATGTAAGGTGAAATTTAAGGTGAATTTAGGTCTAAGACGAAGGTTCATGTGGTAAACAGTTGCCAACAGTCGCCAGAACCCTACCATACCGGTCAGCTCATATTAATAATCTTTAAACCTGCCAGTGTACCTGACCTAAAATTTAGTGATACCATCCACCTAGTGTCATCATTCAGAAACCTTACAGTGTTGCCGTAGCTATTAACTAGTAACAAATCAGTACTTATTGATATGGAGTGACGCATACAGTTTGTGGTAATACACTAAACCTGTAGTTAGCAGCGGTCGAAATATACACAACGAAAATCAAATATTCCTCCAGTAATCTTCATCTTCAGAAGCCATGGCTGCTCCAACACGCAAGTTATACTTTTTGTATCAAACTGAACACATATTACTGTTAAGTATTCTTCCAGTAGTCCTTTTCATGTGCTAGTCAAAAATCACCGACGGGATACGTCCAAATTAATGTGATCCCCAAATCCGGATTCGCCCGGATTCATCAAGAACAAGTGAACGAACGGCCGGATTCAAACGGATTCGTTGAAAACAAGGTATCCTCTGACCGGATTCATAAGCTAACGGGGTTTACACGCCCTTATTAAACACCCAAACAGCAACTACAACAAATAGATACAATACAAATAGTCAGATCTACCTTAAGGTGGTTATTAGTTAAAATATACAGTGAGCACAAACTGGATTCGCCCAGATTCGTCCAAGAAATAAGTGAACAAAGGACCGGATTCAAACGGATTCGTTGGAAATAAGCCAATCAGAGGAACTGTTAAAAACAACTAAATACTTCGAGAAATTATAGACTAGCTACCTAGGAGAGTGGTCAAGTGTTGTAAAATGACCACCACCATGAAGATCTGTGTAGTCTGTAGAAAGGATAAGGGATGAAAACAGGCCTGGATTGCTTGCAATCTCTGTGGTCAATGGTCCCATGTTATATGCAGGGATTTTCAACCAGTGACCACCCTTGACATAAACTCAGAGAGATGTTTTTGGGTCTGCCCAAACGAGATACACCTGTATGAGAAAATTACATCTATATTAACCCTTAAACTGTCCAAACGTAGATATACGTTTGTACGCGTACTGCTCCGAACGTAGATCAACGTTTTATTTTTCATTCCTTCAAATTTAGTGCAATTGGCCTGAGTCGCCTAGACATGAAGAATGGGTCTGCGCCTCAGTGTGCGCAGTATTAAAAAATCTGGGACCACTTAGTACCTTGTGGGAGCACTAGTTCAATTGAGTGCCAGCTGGAGCAAATAATGTGGCAAACACCATGGATTCACTGATGTCATGTCGCATTAACACTCCCCTTATAAGAGGAAAGTAAAAATAGGTTCGATAAATACATGAGTGGCTGTGGGTGGGTGTGAGTTGGACCTGACTAGCTTGTGGTCTGATACTGTGCTCCTTCCTTCAGAGGATGTGACCTGACTAGGTGGGTCATTGGTCTAAGCTGGGGTGACATGGACTTGCCTTGCATGGGCCAGTAGGCCTTCAGCAGTGTTCCTTCTTTTACGTTCTTATATATTCGGCAGGCTGGCTTTGGCTGTCTCTGGCTGTCTCTGTGTCATATCTGTCTATATCTCTGTTATATCTGTCTATATCTCTGTCTATATCTGTCTATATCTATCTGTCCTATATCTCTGTATCTGTCTATATCTGTCTATCTATATATATCTGTAATATCTCTCTCACATGTACACATAAGTACAGTTATTATACATAGTGTAAATTATTTAGGATAACCTAAAAAATCCAGGCAAAGTCCTATACAATACTTGTATATATAAGACATAATACACATGACTGGCAAGTTACGCATTGTCACATTGTCACTTCTGCATCGCGTATAATACCTGTTGGCTTACGAGCCGCACTCAGACTGAGACAAGCAGACGGAAAGACACACACACAGGCAGACGGAAAGATACACACACAGGCAGACGGAAAGACAGATAAGCAGAGCTAGACAGACAGACAGATAGACAGTGGAAACAAGGAGAGGGTTCCCTGCTCCCATTCATCAATGTCATTGGGCTGTCAGTGTTATCTGACACTTGTCATAACACCATTCTTCAAGGAGTTTCATATACTCCAGGCACACACAGGCAGACAGAAAGACAGATAAGCAGAGCTAGACAGAGACACAGACAGATAGACAGATGGACAGATAGATAGACAGATACAGTGAAAACAAAGCGAGGGTTCCCTGCGCACATTCATTCATCAATGTCATTGGGCTGTCAGTGTTATCTGACACTTGTCATAACACCATTAGTCAAGGAGTTTCATATTATACTCCAGGCACACATAGGCAGGCAAACAAAGACAGATAAGCCGAGCTAGACAGATAGATAGAAACAAAGATAGACAGATAGACAGACAGATAGACAGATAGATAGACAGATAGACAGATAGATAGACAGATAGACAGATAGATAAACAGATAGACAGATAGATAGACAAACAGATAGATAGACAGATAGACAGACAGATAGATAGATAGATAGATAGACAGATAGACAGATAGATAGATAGACAAATAGATAGATAGACAGATACAGACAGTGAAAACAAAGCAAGGGTTCCTGGCACACATTCATTCATCAATGTCACTGTCTTATCAGTAGTTATCTGACAATTGTCATAACACCATTCTTCAAGGAGTTTCATATATACTCCAGGATGTCTAAAACATTGCTGGGACCTATAAATACTTTGTATATATTTATAGACAATAGTAAATGACCAAGGCAGGTGAAATTGTTCACCTGTTGGTTACATTGTGACTATTTGAGTACTATTTCAGTACCTAATATTAGTGTTAGAACAAAGATTGGCTATGAAATCACAAGAACTATTATAAATTGTAATTACCAGAACATAAAAATTGTATAAAATAAAATAAAAACTAGAAAAAAAAGTATATCGGCATTACTTCTGCAAGCGGCAGGACTTGTTGTTGCCGCCCGGTGAGCATCCAGCACCAACTTGTAGGGCTTATATCTCGGTAAGTACTGGCCCTAAAAATTTTTTAGCCTATCCTGTTTATAAAAATGCGCTCTTCATTTTTTAAAAAAAAACCGATTTTTTTTTTTTTCAAAATATTCGGAGCAGTGCGCGAGTGAACGTAGATCTACGTGTGGACAGTTTAAGGGTTAAAAGACAAGAACACCAATAAAAGATCCTTCGTAAAAGACATGTCAACATGGTATGACAGCTGGGAAAATAAGATGGGTGGTTTGGAATGGGCTGTGTTGAACGACAGCGCTGCTGAGGGTGATAGTGTTGTCCTGGAGGATAGTTCTCCTGAGGGTGCTAGTGTTGTCCTAGAGGACAGCGCTCCTGAGGGTGCTAGTGTTGTCCTGGAGGACAGTGCTCCTGAAGGTGCTAGTGTTGGAGATGGAACAAAAGGGGATGTTAGCACTAGTGCTGAAGATAGAAATGAGACAGGAAAACACGCACCAATAGGGAATACATTAGGGAACACAGTCACAAAAAAACAAGACAAACAATGCAAACACAAACCAGGCCTATGCAAATATCATGCATTTGGTATCAGCAGGCATGGAATTTCTGGAAAAACAGATGGGGCATGCAACTATGACCACCCCAGAAAATGCCGTGCCCATATGACAACAGGAAAATGCAACCTCCCTTTCTGTAAGCTTTTCCACCCTGAAATGTGTCACTCATCAGTTCAGGAAAGACAGTGCTATAACCTATATTGCCAGGCACACCACATAAAAGGTACAAGACGACACAGAACATCAAGACCATGGGAAAACCTGGGTAGCCAAAGCCACTCCAGAGAGAGAGGATTTTTAGCACCAGGAAGGAAAAAAAGCTGGCAGGAAATGACAGAAATCGTACACCAACTGCAATCATTTCTGGAGTGGAACCACAGTCAATGGCCTCCACTCCAGAACAACAGATATTAGTGCCAGGAAAAAAAGACCCCCCCCCATACCACCAATACACCCCATCCGACGACATTCATCTTTGCAAATATACAGGGTCTAAAGCCAGCGACGAACAATAAAATACCTTACAACCATGGACTGCTTACAGAGTCAAATGCAATGTTATCGGCTTTCACAGAGACCCACATAAAGGATCACTTGGACAATGAAGTATGGATCCCTGGCTACAACCTATACAGATGTGACAGAGTGAACAGGCAAAAGGGGGGGGGGGTTGGCCTGTATATCAGAGAGTCACTTATATGCTCAGAACTACTAAATGCCTCAAATGATGTAGTTGAAGTTTTAGCAGAGAAGATAGAGAATCAAAACCTGGTCATCGTGGTTGTATACAAGCCTCCGGATGCAACGTCCCAACAATTCCAGGACCAATGTCTGGAAAACCTTACAGCTCCTGCCCACAACATATTGCTCCAGGGGGACTTCAACCTAAGGCACCTAAAATGGAGGAATATTGCAAATAATGTGGTAGCAGAGATAACACCAGGAGGCAGCTCAGATGAAAACTCACACACACATGAGCTTTTAAATCTCTGCACCAAATTCACCTTAAACCAGCAAATAATAGAGCCTACAAGATTGGAGAATACGCTGGACCTCATCTTCACTAACAATGATGATCTGATACGAAATGTCATCATATCAAAAACAATATACTCAGATAACAACATAATAGAGGTCCAGACATGTATGAGGGGGGGCCCCAGATCGAGGGAGCCTTCTCCAATTTCAACTTCAATAACAAAAACATAAGGTGGGACCAAGTAAACCAAGTCCTAAATGATATAAACTGGGAAGATAGCCTAAGCATCATGGATCCTAACCTATGTCTAGAACAAATTAACTCTGTGGCACTTGAGGTTTGCTCAAGGCAAATTCCCTTAAGAAAAAGGAGGAGAAGATGTAAACTAGAAAGAGAGAGGCGCTCCCTATACAGGCGAAGGAAAAGAATAACAGAACGGCTACAAGATGCCAATATATCTGAAATACGTAGGGAGGCACTGGTCAGAGAAATAGCAAACATCGAATTAAAACTAAAGGAATCTTACAGGAATCAAGAAACACGGTAAGAACTAAATGCCATAAATAAAATTGAAAGAAACCAAAAGTATTTCTTTTCTTATGCCAAATCAAAGTCGAGAACAACATGCAGTATTGGGCCCCTACTAAAATGAGGTGGGTCCTACACAGATGACAGCAAGGAAATGAGTGAGTTAGTAAAGTCCCAGTATGACTCAGTTTTTAGCGAGCCGCTAACCAGACTGAAAGTTGAAGACCTAAATGAATTTTTTATGAGAGTGCCACAGAACCTGGTAGATGCATGCCTATCTGACATTACCCTGACGCCACATGACTTCAAAAAGGCAATAAATGACATGCCCATGCACTCCGCTCCAGGCCCGGACTCATGGAACTCAGTGTTCATCAAGAACTGCAAGAAGCCCCTATCACGTGCTTTTAACATCCTATGGAGAGGGAGCATGGACACTGGGGTCGTCCCGCAGTTACTAAAAACAACAGACATAGCCCTACTCCACAAAGGCAGCAGTAAAGCAATAGCAAAGAACTACAGACCAATAGCGCTGACGTCCCATATCATAAAAATCTTTGAAAGGGTTCTAAGAAGCAAGATCGCCACTCATCTAGACAACCATCAATTACACAACCCAGGGCAACATGGGTTTAGAGCAGGTCGCTCCTGTTTTCCAACTACTGGACCACTACGACAAGGTCCTGGATGCTCTAGAAGACAAACAGAATGCAGATGTTATATTCACAGACTTTGCAAAAGCCTTTGGTAAGTGTGACCATGGTGTGATAGCACACAAAATGCGTGATAAAGGAATAACAGGAAAAGTTGGTAGATGGATCTATAATTTCCTAACAAGTAGAACACAAAGAGTAGTAGTCAACAGAGTAAAGTCTGAGGCGGCTACGGTGAAAAGCTCTGTTCCACAAGGCACAGTACTCGCTCCCATCCTATTCCTCATCCTTATATTGGACACAGACAGGGATATCAGCCACAGTGCCGTGTCTTCCTTTGCAGATGACACCCAAATCTGCATGACAGTGTCCACCATTGAAGACACTGCAAGACTCTAAGCAGACATCAACCAAATCTTTAAATGGGCTGCAGAAAACAATATGAAGTTCAATGATGAGAAATTTCAATTACTCAGATATGGAAAATGTGAGGAAATTAAAATCTCATCAGAGTATGAAACAAATTCCAACCACACAATAGAGCGAAAAACTAATGTCAAAGACCTGGGAGTGATCATGACAGAGGATCTCACCTTGAAGGACCATAACACTGTAGCAATCGCATCTGCCAGAAAAATGACAGGATGGATAATGAGAACCTTCAAAACCAGGGATGCCAAGCCCATGTTGACACTTTTCAGGTAGCTTCTTGTTCTATCTAGGCTAGAATATTGCTGCACACTAACTGCACCTTTCAAGGAAGGTGAAATTGCTGACCTAGAAAATGTACAGAGAACCTTCACGGCACGCATAACTATGATAAACCACCTCAATTACTGGGAACGCTTGAAGTTCCTAAACCTGACTCCTGGAACACAGGGGGAGAGATACATTATTATATACACTTGGAAAATCCTAGAGGGATTAGTACCAAACTTGCACATGAGTGTCACTCCCTACGAAAGCAAAAAGACTCGGCAGACGATGTAACATCCCCCCAATGAAAAGCAGGGGTGCCACTAGCACGTTGAGGGACAACACAATAAGTGTCAAGGGCCCAAGACTGTTCAACTGCCTCCCAGCATACATAAGAGGGATTACCAATAGACCCCTGGCTGTCTTCAAGCAGGCACTGGACAGGCACCTAAAGTCGGTGCCTGACCAGCCAGGCTGTGGTTCATACGTTGGACTGCGTGCGGCCAGCAGTAATAGCCTGGGTGATCAGGCTCTGATCCAACATGAGGCCTGCTCACAGACCGGGCCGCAGGGGCGTTAACCCCTGGAACTCTCTCCAGGTAAACTCCAGATTACATAGCATACAACATGCTGTTTATATGCTATGTAGGTGTGGTTGCCGGGCCTAGAGAAAACATTACATAATACTAATAATAATCACTCTTGGGCACATAAAATGTCTTATTTTACATTAATATAGACATTTTCATTAATCCATCTATGATATTTTCTTTAAAATTATATAAGAAACATGTTACAAAGCATATAAACAAGCTGTTTATATGCTTTGTTTATATAGCACATAAACATTCTGTTTATATGCTATGGAGGTGTGGTGTGGTTGCCTTTTGCTGGGTTATGAGTGGTCTAAGGTGATTTAATGTTGTTGAGCCCCATGCACAGATTCAATAGGTGAGATAAGGGTAGATAAGAGAATGATATAGTGCAATGAGAGCTGGTTGTGGCACATAATAGCGTATCTTAGATAATATACCTACTGTCTTTGAGATTTTCTTGGAAATTTGTTGTATGTGTGTTTGGAATTTAAGACTACTGTCAAGGTGGATTCCTAGAATTTTCCTCTGTGAGTCTTGGATGGGTGAATTATTGAGCGTTATGTTAAGTGGAACATTTGTAGCTTTGTTTCCAAACTGAATGAAGTAGGTCTTGTCAGTATTGAGAGTAAGCTTATTTGTCTTTATCCATGTTGATATTTTCTGTAATCCGGCATTACCAGTGTTGGCTAGTATGACTGGATTTGGGTGAGAGAAGACATATGTTGTGTCATCTGCAAATAATATGGGTTCGAGTAGTTGTGATGCATTTGGTAGGTCGTTTATGTAAATGAGGAATAGGAGTGGCCCCAGGACACTTCCTGAGGGACTCGGACTGTAATTTGTTGTGTGGAAGAGTTCTCTCCATTTGTGTACACATACTGGCTTCTGTTGCTAAGGTACGACTTTAGGTAGTTGAGGGGTGCCCCCAATACCATAGTGCACTAATTTTGAGAGCAATAAATCATGGTTCGACTGTATCAAATGCTTTGCGTAGGTCTTTGAAGATTCCCAGCGGAACTTCTTTCTTCTCAAGTGCGGTGTATATTAACTCCTAACATGTGTGTTATAGCATCGTTTGTGCTCTTGTTAGTCCTGAATCCAAATTGACAGGGGTTGAGTACATTGTGTGAGACGAGGTAGGAATAGATCTGTCTATGAATTAATTTTCAAGATTTTAGAAAGCAGTGGTAAATTTGAGATTGGTCTATAATTATTCAAGTCAGTTTGGTCACCTCCTTTGTGGATCGGTGACCCTAGCTATTTTGAGAATTGATGGGAAGGTAGAAGATTCAATGGATTTATTGAATAATGCTGCTATAATTGGTGACAGTACGTGTGAAGCTTTTTTGTACATAAAGGGTGGTAAGCTGTTTATGTCTCCTGCTTTGTTTTTAAGGGTGTTGATTATGAGCGAGACTTCAATTGAGTTGGTAGGAGCTAGGAATAGTGTATCTGGGTAGGTGTTGGTGAGGTAGTCTGTTGGACGAGTGTTCGAGCTTGGGATTTTACTCGCTAGATTCTTTCCTATGGTGGAGAAGTAATAATAATAATAATAATAATAATAATAATAATAATAATAATTTTTATTTTGACATGATACAAAGAATTACATTTGGTTATTGAGATTACATGAGGTGTACATGCCAAAAGCCCCTAGTATGCAGGGCATTTTGGGCAGACTTAAAATTAACTTAAAACTAGATTGTAAGAATTTTGTAGATAGTATACAATGAGTAAAGGTGAGTATTTAAGCTATGAAATTTGAACATAGTTTTGTACTTTTTGTCTTCATTATAAAATTAATTAAATCAGATTAAACAAATTAAAGCAATAATAATAATAAAATAATAAAAGTTATGGTTGATAATTTATAAAATAAGTAAAGTTGCATATCTAAGTTTTAAAGTTTGAATATAAGTTGAACATATCAATTAATTGTAGCAATTTATTGCAATGCAATTAATTGAGTGAGATAACAATTTAAAAAAATTAATTGCATTGCAGTTAGTTTACGTGGTCATTATAATATAAGTGTTGTGGGAATAATTAGCTAAGTAAGTATTATTCATAACAGGTTTACATTCATTCATTCGTTCATTCATACATTACTTGACTTTAAAGTCGGGTTTTACATTAAGTCTGTTTGCCGTCTCAGTTGGTGAGACTAGGGTTGTCCTGTTTTTGATAATTTGATGGTATTGTTCGTGGATATCTTTTATTTCCCAGAATTGTAGATAGGTTTCCAGGTCTTTTCATATCACCTTTCGGTCTGGAGTCTGTTCTCATAAAACAATTTTTTGGACCTTCTTACTCAGGCGGTAAGGATTGATGATAGCGTTGGATTGTTCTCTGGTTAGTAGGACCCTTCTGTATTGTTTTTCATATTGGTGCCTTTTGTTAATGGATTTAAGGATGCTGGTGTTAGCCGGGATTGTTAAGTCTCTTAGCTGTGATCTGTTTAGTTTTTTCGGCAATGTCTGTTATAGAGGTTGTGTGTTTTTAAGAAAGTTCTTGATGCATTCATTAGTATCTGAATATGTTTCTAATTCATTAAGTTTAGATAATGTTCCATAGCTGATATAAAAATTATTAACAGCTGACTCATTATGTAGTCTGAAGGTAACTTTGAATTTCTTGGGGCAAATGCCTAGGTTAGTTATGAGAAAGGTAGGGTAGTGGTCTGTGGTGTTTTCTGTGATTATGCCTGATTTTAGAGGGATATAGTGTTAGTCCAGATGTGGTCTAGTAACGAGGTACTATTCTCGGAGATTCTTGTAGGTTTTGATATTGTTGGTAGTAATAAGCAGTTGCTCATAGTGTTTGTGAATTAAAGTTACCTGTGGGTCCTGGTCATGTGGAGATTTATGTGAAATCTCCTGTGAGCAGCAAATGATCTTTGTTAAGGCGTGAATCGATTATCAGGTTTCCAGTTTTTCACAAAGTGGTGGATGTTTGACTGTGGTAATCTGTAGATGTTTATCACTGTGAGGGGTTTTTTGCAGGTCTTTTGATTTAAATTTAGCTATAATATATTCTCCATGTTCATCCCTTGTGCAAGAGTTTTTGATACATTCGGGATCTGTATAATATATTGCTGTTCCACCCCCTCGCTGGTCTGTCCTACAGTTGTGAATGGTGTGTAACCTGGGATGGCATAAACACCTGTAGTATCAGGCTTTAGCCAGGTCTCATGAGTGTGATGATTGACATATTGGTCTGTAGGGATTGGAGTAGTGCTGTGAGGTCATCATAATGTTTGCTCAAAGATCTCAACACTGTAATTGAAGATATTTGGTTTATTCTAGTTAAAATTTGTTTTCATATTACAATATGATGATATTATACTGTTAAAAATTATTATATGATGATATAGATTGTAACAGGTGTTTTGATTCTCGAATGTAATATGAAATTGAGATTATCTTAAGGAAAATAACATTGAGCATTTTTGGCATTAACTTATAGTATGATTATTTAGTTTTGGTGAGTAGGTGGTTTTTGAGTCGAGTCTTAAATTGATTTTCAGACAAGGTTATCTCTAATATTTACTGGTAATGAATTCCGATTCTCCCTTCATGTGCATAGAATTTTACATAGGTTGATATGAACTGGGTATACAAAAGTGATCTGTGTCTTGTGTTGTGGTCATGGGTCCTATTAAAGTTGGTGAGGAGAATTTTGAGCGGAGGGTTTATATTAGAGTGTAGTAGGCACAAAAATAAGTATGAATGTTCTTTACGAGTAGTTTTAGACTTTTGAATAGTGGTGGAGTATGCTGTCTAGAGTGGGAATTTGTTATCATTCTGACTCGAGCCTTTTGTTGTGTTATGAGTGGTCTAAGGTGATTTAATGTTGTTGATCCCCATACACAGATTCCATAGGTGAGATAAGGGTAGATAAGTGAATGATATAGTGCAAGGAGAGCCGATTGGCATATAATAGCGTATCTTTGATAATATGCCCTGTCTTTGAGATTTTCTTGGAAATTTGTTGTATGTGTGTTTGGAATTTAAGCTACTGTCAAGGTGGATTCCTAGGAATTTTCCCACTGTGAGTCTTGTGATGGTAGAACCATTGAGCATTATGTTAAGTGGAACATTTGGGCTTTGCTTCCAAACTGTATGAACAATACCATCAAATTATCAAAGACAGACGAACCCCTTTCTCACCAACTGAGACAGCAAACAACTTAATGTTTTCTTCTCCACCATAGAAAAGAATCCTAGCAGTCAAATCCCAAGCTCAAACACACGTCCAACAGACTAACTCGCAACACCTACCCTAATATGCTATTCCTAACTCCTACCAACCCAATAGAAGTCTCGTTCATAATCAACACCCTTAAAAACAAGGCAGGAGACATAAATAGCTTACCACCTTTTATGTACAAAAAGCTTCACAGGTACTGTCACCAATTATTGCAACACTTTCAATAAATCCACTGAAACCTCCACATTCCCATCAATTCTCAGAATAGCAAGGGCCACCCCGATCCATAAAGGAGATAATCAAACAGATTTGAATAATTATAGACCAATATCTAATTTACCACTGCTCTCTAAAATCTTTTGAAAAATTAATTCATAGACAGATCTATTCCTACCTGTCCTCACACAACGATCAACCCCAGTCAGTTTGGATTCAGGACCAATAAAAGCACAAATGATGCCATTATACACATGCTAGAGTTAATATACACCGCACTTGAGAAGAAAGAAGTTCCACTGGGAATCTTCATTGATCTATGCAAAGCTTTTGATACAGTCGATCATGATTTATGCACAAAACTAGCACACTATGGCATAAGAGGGCACTCACTAAACTACCTAAAGTCATACTTCAACAGAAGCCAATATGTGTAAATAGAGCCGAACTCTTCCCCACAAATACAGCAGTCTCTCAAGGAAGTGTATTGTCACTTATTCCAAATTTACATCAATGACCACCACACTGCATCACAACTATTCAAACCAATATTATTTGCAGATGACACAACATATGTCTTCTCACCAACCAAGTCATACTGGCCAATACTGTTAATGATGAATTACAGAAAATATCAACATGGATGACGACTAATAAACTTACTCTAAATACAGTCAACCCCAGTTAGCGATGGCGTCCGGATAAATAAAATCGGTTAGCGATACGTTTTTCCGTCAAAATATTGGCTCAGTTTACGATGATCCGCTCGGTCACGATATTTGTCCCGGACACGACGCGTGCCCAGCTGGGCCCGTCACTCCACGGAGCGTCAGTGTGCTATTGTTTACAAGCGAGAGCGACCACGACTCATGCCACCCACGCATCTATACCAGCATACAGTGGACCCCATTAGAAAACTTCACTCCTGAAGTCTGCTCAAGTGCCATTACGAAACGAATACTCCTTAAGAAAATTTCACGTAGGAGTCTATTTCAACCCCCAAAAATACACTTCCACAAGAACTTACAAAATTATACTTACAAAATTGCCATTTCCGGGGTATTCGTAACCAGGTCCACTGTTTTTATTCTACTGTGTTTGGTCTTGCAACTGCTAAATAAGCCACCATGGGCCCCAAGAAAGCTCCATGTGCCAAGCCTGTGGTAAAGAGTGCAGCAGGGATGGGGAGGAAGCAGGGATGCAGGGAGTGAAGCAGGGATGCAGGGAGTGAAGCAGGGATGCAGGAGTTGGAGCATTCATGCAGGGAGTGTAGCATTTATGCAGGGAGCGAGCATTCATGCAGGGAGTGTAGCATTCATGCAGGAGGTAGCATTCATGCACGGAGTGGCATTCATGCAGGAGTGTACAGGGGAGCGACATTCATGAGGGAAGTGTAGCATCATGCGGGAGTGCAGCATTCATGCTTGGAGTGAGCATTCATGCTTGGAGTGTAAAGCATTGGCGCAGGGAGGTAGCATTCATGCAGGAGTGTAGCATTCATGGGAGTGACCATTCAGCAGGGAGGAGCATTCATGCAGGGGAGTGTAGCATTCATGCTGGGAGTGTAGCATTCATGCAGGAGTTTAGCAGGCATGCAGGGAGGTAGCAGGCATGCAGGGAGATAGCAGGCATGCAGGGAGTGTAGCATTATGCAGGGAGTGAGGCAGCAGCAGGAGGTAGCATTCATGCAGGGAGTGTAGCATTCATGCAGGGAGTGTAAAGCATTCATGCAGGGAGTGTAACATTCATGCAGGGATTTAAACATTCTGAGGGGAGTGTAGCATTTTATGGGAGTGTAGCATTCAGGAGGGGGGGATTCATGCAGGGGGGTGACATTCATGCAGGGAATTCATCCCGGAAAAGGCAGCATTCATGCAGGGAGTGTAGCATTCATGCGGGGTGTAGCATTCATGCAGGGAGTGTAGCAGGCATGCAGGGAGTGAGGAGGCAAGCAGGGAGTGTAGCAGACATGGGAGGAGATTCATGGGGACTGCATTCATGCAGGGAGGACATTAAAAAAAAAAGGCCAGTACCCAGAAAAGAACCCACCTGTGTTAATGGAAGGAATTCCCTTCCAAACACTAGTATACTATTCCATCCTCCTCCTCCCATCTTCCACACATCAACAACTCCTTTAATAAATGTAAGTGAGATGCTATTTATATTATTTCTTTATTTCCCATAAAATTGTGTGTAATTTAATGTATATTTAATGTAGAAAAGTATTTTATTTTACTATTTTTGGAAGTCTTGAACGGATTTATTTTATTTCCATTATTTCTTATGGGGAAAATATAATCGGATAAGATATTTTCGGTTACCGATAAGCCCTCTGGAACGGATTAATATCGCTAACCGGGGTGAGTGTACTGACAAGACCTACTTTATACAGTTTGGAAACAGAGTTACAAATGTTCCACTTAACATAACACTCAATGGTTCACCCATCACAAGACTCACAGAGGGAAAATTCCAGGAATCCACATTGACAGTAGCCTTAAATTCCAAACACACATACAACAAATTTCCAAGAAAAATATCAAAGACAGTAGGCATATTATCTAAGATACTACTATGTGCCTCAATCAGCTCTCCTTGCACTATATCACTCGCTCATCTACCCATATCTCAGTTATGGAATCTGTGCATGGGGATCAACAACATTAAATCACCTTAGACCACTCATAACTGCAAAGGCTGCAGTCAGAATGATAAATTCCCACTCTAGACAGCATACTCCACCAATATTCTAAAGCCTAAAACTACACCATAAAGAACATTCACACTTATTCTTGTGCCTACTACATACATAGAACTCTACATTCTAATATAAACCTCCACTCAAAATCTCCCTCACCAACCTTAATAGGACCATGACCATAACACAAGATACAGATCACTTTTCGATGTACCCAGTGTCCATAGAAACCTGGTAAATTCTATGCACATAAAGGGCCCCAAAATCTGGAACTCATTACCAGGAAATACTAAAATAACCTTGTAAATGAATGGTTCAGAGAACCCAGCGAGTTGGAAATTAGACACATATGCAACACTTGGGTAACTTTATTAGGAAACATTTTGCCACACAGTGGCTTCATTAGTCCATACAAAGGAAAATCGTGAAGAACAGGAGTTTGAGGTGGTCATTCCCTCATCTTGAGTCGATGTTGTCAGTCCATCAATCTTGAATGAATACAGCATATGTGCGTGAGGAAGCTTATATCGTAGACAGAGGTGCAGCAGTTGTGAGGGTCACATTTGTCAATGTGGAAGTAGGTCGTGCCCAAGGAATAGGCAAGAAAATCCCTGATATACCAAGATGTTTGTGTCAGACAGGATGTAAATGAATGGTTCGAGAACCGGAGTTGGTAAATTAGACACTTATAACACTTGGGTATCTTTATTGAGGAAAGTTTCGCCACAGTGGCTTCATCAGTCCATACAAAGGGAGAATCGGGGAAAAACAGGAGGAGTTTGAGGTGGCACCTCAATCTTGAGTCGATGTTGCAGTCCATCAATCTTGAATAGAATACAGCATATGTGCGTAGAGGAAGATTATATACTGTACTGGTTCGGTTCTCTGAACCATTCATTTACATCCTGTCTGACACAGCAACATCTTGGATCTTAATACAGGGATTTCTTCGCTTGCCTATTCCTTTTTGGGACGACCTACTTCCACATTGGACAATGTGCACACCTCCTACAACGGATGCACCCTCATGTCAAGTATATAAGCTTCCTTTACACACATATGCTGTATTCTATTCATGATTGATGGACTGACAACATCGACTCAAGATTGAGGAACTGACCACCTCAAACTCCTCCTGTTCTTCACGATTCTCCTTTGTATGGACTGATGAAGCCACTGTGTGGCGAAACTTTTCCCTCAATAAAGATACCCAAGTGTTGCATATGTTCTAATTTACCAACTCGTCGGTTCTCTGAACCATTCATTTACATCCTGTCTGACACAGCAACATCTTGGTATCTTAATACAGGGATTTCTTCGCTTGCTCATTCCTTGGGCACGACCTACTTCCACATTGGACAAATGTGACACCTCCTACTACTGCTGCACCTCTCCTGTCTACAGTATACGTATAAGCTTCCTCTACGCACATATGCTGCATTCTATTCAAGATTGATGGACTGACAACATCGACTCAAGATTGAGGAGTGACCACCTCAAACTCCTCCTGTTCTTCACGATTCTCCTTTGTATGGACTGATGAAGCCACTGTGTGGCGAAACGTTTCCTCAATAAAGATACCCAAGTGTTGCATAAAATAACCTTGTCTGAAAATCAATTTAAGACTTTCAAAACCACCTACTCACCCTAAACTAAATACTCATACTGTAAATTGCTTTAAAAAATGCTCAAAGTTATTTTCCTATAAAATAATTTCAAGTTTTAATATTATGTTACCACCTAATCACCCTAAACTAAATACTCAAAATGTAAATTACTCTCAAAAATGCTCAATGTTATTTTCCTTAAAATAATTTAATTTTTCAATTATGTTACCATCCTACTAAACACTTGTTACAATGTCTATCATCATTTTTCAACTCGATCAATGTATTATCATCATATCATAATTTTAATGATCTATGAATATAAACTCACTCAATTTACTCTAATATTATGTTCATAGTCTATAAGCCATTAGATTAAGCTGCCTCTAATGCCATGGCATGCCAGAGGCTCTCCTTGCACTTCAATTTATGATTGTAATAAAAACCTATGTACACGAGCAAAAAAAAAAAATTGTATTGTATTGTATAGATGGACACGAGGGATATCAAAGAGTGTTTTGTGTCTTGTGTTATGCAAGTGCGTTCTGTTGTAGTTCTCAAGAGAGGGTTAATATTGGAATAATGTTATATGTGTGCAGCAGGTACAGTAATATGAGTGGGTGTTCTGTATATTAAGCAGGTTCAAGCTCTTAAATAGTAGTGGGGTGTGTTGTCTGGCACAGAATTTCTTTTAAAGAACATAATAAGACAAAGATCACAACAGCCAGGAGGATGACAGGATGGATATTAAGAACTTTCAAAACAAGAGAAATAATGGCTGTCTTCAAGAAGGTACTGGACAGGCACCTAAATTCAGTACTTGACTAGCCGTGCTGTGGTTCGTACGTCGGGTTGCGTGCGGCAAGCAGTAACAGCCTGGTCGATCAGGCCCTGATCCACCATGAGCACCTAACACCTCACCCACTCAACGCAAGAGCACCTAACACACTCAACACCAGAGCACATAACACCTCACCCACTCAACACCAGGGCACCTCACACACTCAACACCTGAGCATCTACCACCTCACGCACTGAACACCTGAGCACCTAACTCTTAAGTACCTAACACTTGAGATCCTAACACCTGACACACAAGACACAGATGGAGCCATGATCATGTCTGGCGTCTTGCCGCCTTAATACACTACATTTTATTGCTCAAAGTTTCTCTACATATCATGTAGCACATGAATGTTGTATTATAATCAAGGCAGGTGTCACTCACCTGTTAGAGAGGAGAAACAACACAACAAGTCTTCTTCGTTCTTCTTCTTCGTTGGGTTTATCAGGGCCACTGACAGCTTACGCCGTATCGAGCCCGACTTCTCGATGGTACGAGGAACACAACAAGTGGTGACTTCTTCTTCTTCTTCGTTGGGGTTATCAGGGCCACTGACAGCCTAAGCCGTATCGAGCCCGACCTCTCGATAATAATAATAATAATAATATACTAATAATATTTTTATTTCGATGCATGTTACAAGTATACATTGTTATTGGTAGTTACAATTATAAAACTGTAATGCAAGGAGAGCCACTGGCATGCCATGGCATTAGGGCAGCTTATTCTGAAGACTTATTCACTAAGTACTTAATACAATTATGTGCAAGTGTTTACAGGAATTTTTTACAGTGATATAGGATATTTGAATAATGTTATTGATATACTAATTTAACTGTCTAATGGATGGTTAGAATAACTTCAATGACTAGTATTAAATTGATATGGAAAAATAAATTTTGATTCAATATTGCACTGGTTGAAACTTTTAGCTTATGAAAGGCAATAAGAGGTCAATGAATGCAAAGAGCTATTGAACTAATAGTAAAAACAGTTTTGACTAATATTAAAAGTAGTTTTGATCAAATTTAAGTAAATATAGTGACTGAAATTGGCTAATGGTAAAAGGTATTTATAAAATAAAAGTAAATGATTGCACTTATCAGGTAGTTGCTTATAAAGGAAATATAAAGTACCTGGAGTTTACATGAGAGAGTGTAGTGGTTGTAGGTTAATCAAAGATAGATTAACTGTGGAAACTTTTTAGTCACTAAAGGTTCCACAGGGTAAGTGAGCCGTTAGGAGCCTTAAACATACCACGGATCGGCCCTCGGAGTTCAGGAACCCACACTCCCAACCGAAACATACACACATTTGAGCCAATGTAAAAACATCCAAACAATTGTACTACTCCAGCAGATTCACTGAAACAAGAGGAGATATAAAAAAAAGACCTGGAAAACACTCTCACAGATTATGGGCACCCACAAACTGAAAAAAAATAGGGATATTGTCCTAACTAAACCAAACGAAACACCACTACAGCATATTGATACAGTAAACAAGATAAATGACTTCTTCTCAACTATAGGATAAAATCTTGCCAGTAAAATTCCAGATACCAATGCCCGAGCAAGTGATTACCAAGATGGGAATTTCCCATCCTCCTTATATCTTGCACCTACAGAACCCACTGAAGTCTCCATGATAATCAAGTCACTTAACAATAAATCAGGACATCTGTCTCAAGTTCCACCCTTAATATACAAACGAGCTGCTCATGTCCTTTCATATCCTATTTCTTTACTTTTTAACAAATCATTAGAAGCTAGCACTTTCCCAACACTACTCAAAACAGCAAGGGTTACACCAATACACAAAGGTGGTGACCCTACAGACGTAAATAACTATAGGCCTATATCAAATCTACCATTGCTATCCAAAATATTCGAGAAACTTGTGCACAAGAGATTATACTCGTTTATAACGACACAAAGCATACTCAACCCCTGCCAATTTGGCTTCAGGAAAAATAAAAGCACTAACGATGCAATAGTAAAAATGATAGACCTGCTTTACACAGCACTTGAAAATAAGGAATATCCACTAGGACTTTTTATTGACTTAAGGAAAGCTTTTGACACAGTAAACCACGGCATCCTACTCCACAAACTTGACCACTATGGAATAAGAGGTCATGCACTAGCATACCTCAAATCCTACCTCACTAATAGGTACCAGTATGTCACTATTAAAGACACATCCTCCACGACACTACCACTAGACACCGGCGTACCGCAGAGAAGTGTCCTTGGTCCCCTGCTCTTCCTCTTATACATCAATGATCTTCCCAATGTTTCACAACACCTGAAACCAATACTCTTTGCTGACGACACAACTTATGTCATCTCCACACAAACCTTGCCACGCTTAATACCATTGTTAACGACGAATTAATAAAAATATCAACATGGATGACAGCCAATAAACTTACACTCAACACTGATAAGACCTTCTATATTATGTTTGGCAACAGAACAGATGATCCACAATTAAACATTAAGATCAACTCTACACCTATTGCTAGACATAACGAGGGCAAGTTCCTGGGCCTTCACCTTGACAGCAGCCTGAAATTCAGCACCCATATCCAACACATAACAAAGAAAGTGTCCAAAACTGTGGGGATCCTCTCTAAGATACGGTATTATGTACCACAATCAGCCCTACTCACACTATACTACTCACTCATCTATCCCTACCTCACATATGCCATTTGTGCATGGGGATCAACAGCAATTACCCACCTAAAGCCAATAATAACCCAACAAAAAGCCGCAGTAAGAATTATCACACAATCCAACGCTAGGCAGCACACCCCCCCACTCTTCAAAGACCTAAACCTACTCACTGTCCAGAACATCCATACTTACTACTCTGCTATCTACATTTATAGAACCATTAATTGCAACTTTAACCCTGAGCTAAAACACTTTCTTGACAGTTGTGACAGGACCCATAGACATAATACCAGACATAAACATCTCTTTGACATTCCCCGTGTCCGACTAAATCTATACAAAAATTCAATGCGCATAAAAGGGCCTAAAATCTGGAACTCCCTGCCTGAAAACTCTAGAACTGCAGACACAACCTCCATTTTCAAAAGTGTTGTGATAAAAACACAGGCCTTATTCCTAGGCTTTATTGAACACAGAACCCATGGTACATGTCTGCAACAGAAGAAAATACATCTAATGACTGCTGCTGCAGGACAGGTAATGTAAGGTGCATATGTCCTCAGAAAAGCTATAGCTACTGGCGACATATTTAAGCTTACCATGTAATCTGCATCACGAATGTATCTGTGTAAGAGAGAGACCACACACCATGTGCTGGGCCGTCGCTGTACTATGTTTGTTGTTATTGTAAGGGGCCCCTGAGGTGGTGCAGTATTGTGTCCTGCTGCGGCTCCCCACAAGAGCGGTATCACTACAATCTCCCCCTTCTAAAATATCAGATACAGTAATCCTCCAAACGGTTAGGTGGGTGACGTGTACGTCCAGACCTTCGTAGCCCTTGAGCCTCTTCACCGGGTTTGGTATTTTCTAGCGGGGTTTGACTATCTGCTGGAGCGGCGTCCTCTATTTCAATAGGGGTAGCCTCAAGGGGCTTCCCTGGAGAAACCGAAGCATCTTTCGCAACATCTATTGGTGTATCTTGAGATTCCGCACTAACATTGGTTTCAACTGGGGCTAAGTGTCTTGTAGATACAGTAGTCTCTTCACCATTTTGGTAGTGAATGTGGGCATAATGCGGATTAGCTTGTAGGAGCTCTACCTCTTCCACTAAAGAATCCGTCTTGTTCATCCTACGGTGACTCTTCAGGAGAATGGGTTCAGGGTGACATAACCAGGTGGGCATGGAGGCTCCCGTAGAGGAACGACGTGAATAGTTGAAGAGTCTCTCATGAGGGGTAGCATTAGTAGCTGTGCACAGCAATGATCTAATAGAGTGAAGGGCATCAGGTAAGACAGTCTGCCAGTGTTGAACCGGTAGATTGCGAGATTTCAGTGTCATTGTAACTGACTTCCATATAGTACCATTGAACCGCTCCACTTGACCATTGCCTTGAGGGTTGTAGCTTGTTGTTCTGCTGCAAGCAATCCCTTTGTTAGCCAAAAACTCCTGAAGTTCATTACTCATGAACGAGGATCCCCTGTCTGAATGGATATAGGCCGGCATACCAAAAATAGCGAATAACTGGGAAAGACAACTGATGACAGTTGAAGCAGTCATATTTGCACAGGGGAACACAAAAGGAAACCTAGAATATTCATCTACTATGTTAAGGAAATACCTATTCTGGTTTATGCTTGGTAGAGGTCCTTTGAAATCTATATTCAGTCTCTCGAAAGGCTGGGTGGCTTTTATGAGATGAGTTTTCTCTGGCTGGTGAAAGTTTGGCATGCACTCTGCACATACTCTGCATGATCTGATCATTTGTCGCACATCTTCCACTGAGTTAGTTTGATAGTTAGTTTGATATCTTTATTATGCACCCCATACCCATCCTGTGGGCGGTAGTCAAAAGATTACAGAGGTACATAATGGGTCCAGGGACTGGACCTCAAAGTTTGATAGCTGAGCAAGTTACAAAGGTAATGAACTCAGATGGTCACAATCATGACAAGTTACAAAGGTATTTGCAGATTACAGAGGTATATATAGGGTCCAGAGACTGGGCCCCATAGTTTTGATAGCTGAACAAGGTACAATGGTAATTAATTCACTAGTTACAAGGTAATGAATCATGTAAGTAAATTTACTTACGTCTGTACATGGTTGCACTCATGAACAAATTATAAAGCAATGAGCAATCTATTAGTCTACACCCAGCCACAACTGTAATGAGTTATTGGTGCAAATTTTAATTGTTGGGTCACACACACACACATATACATATACACATACATATATACACATACACACGCATACATGTATATACATACACACATACACATACACACATGTACATACACACACACACACACACGTGTCAATGCTTTATTTACAGGGAGCAAAGTCAGGGTATTTTTCCAGAATGGTCTGTAATATACCACTGTGGATAATATACTTTGACATATCTTGAACATTTCTGAATGAGTAGTCTCTGAATTCATTAATTTTATCGCACTCCAGTACATAATGACGCAGGGTGTGACAATAATCCAACTGGCAAAGTTTACATCTTGTTTGGTCTACATCTGGTGGTGGTGATTTAACCTGCCAAAGATACTTGTAACCCAGCCGGAGGCGGGCGGTAGTGACATCCAAGAGTCTGCTTATTTTGTTGGATGCACCATAGACATGTAGCTCCTCCATCATCTTCCACTGAGTAGGGCATATTCTTAGATTTAACAAAATGATACAGGCGTGTAACTCCTGGGTGACACAAGGCCTTGTGGAGCTCTGAGAGTGATTGCAAATCATGACATGCTGCTCCACAGTGGGACCTAGAGAATGCATCAGGTGAAATGTTTTCTTCACCCGGTCGATACAGAATATCAAAGTTATAACACGATAGTTCCATCCTCCAGCGTAATATCTTTTCATTCTTGATCTTACTTTTGTGCTTCTTGTCAAACATATACATCACGGACCGTTGGTCAGTCCTTACAGTGAAATGTCTGCCTGTTAAATAATGCCTCCAGTGGCGAACTGCTTTATGATGGCCTGGGCTTCCTTTTCTACAGCAGCAAAGCACTTCTCTGATCCTTGAAAAGTTCTTGAAAAGAAAGCTACGGGACGTCCTGCCTGAGATACGACTGCAGCAATGGCAACTTCAGATGCATCCGTTTCCACCTCGAATGGTAGGGACTCATCAATGGCCTGAACTACTGAGTTTTCAATGGCCTGTTTGAGAGTATAGAAAGCAGTTTCTGCTTCCTTTGTCACAGGAAATATCGTGGTAGCACTCAGTGGGCGAACTTTACTTGAATAGTTGTAGATCCACTGTGAGTAATAAGCAAAGAGACCAAGAGTTCTTTGGAGTGACTTTTTGTCTTGGGGCATTGGAAGTTCCCGTAGAGGTCGAAGTCTTTCAGGGTCTGGGGATATTGCACCTCCTTCCACCACATAACCAAGGATGTTAAGCCTTTTAGTGGAAAAAGTGCACTTTTCTTCATTGTAACTGATATTTTTCTTCTTGGCAGCTTCCAAAAACTTATGAAGGTTTGCATCATGTTCCTCCTGGGTCTTGCCACAAATGGTAACGTTGTCTAAATATGCATAGGTTCCAATAAGTTGCTCTTCCTGAATGAGTGAATCCATAATTCGTTGGAAACAGGCTACCCCATTGGTAACCCCAAAAGGGACTCTGGTAAACTGATAGAGGCCGTCACTAGCCTGAAACGCTGTGTATGGTTTATCTTCATTCCTTATAGGGACTTGATGATAGGCACTTCGTAGATCAAATGTTCTAAACACATAGTACTGAGCAATTTTGTTCACTGTATCATCAATTCGAGGTAGAGGGTACCCATCAAGAAGTGTAAATTTGTTGATTGTCTCAGAATAGTCGATAGCCAGCCTCCGTTTCCTATAATCATCCTTGACAACAACGACCTGTGCACGCCAAGGAGAATTACTTGGTTCTATAATACCCTCCTTCAGCAGCCTCTGAGTTTCTTTCTCAATGAACATCCTATCTTCATAAGAATAGCGGCGTGACTTAGCTGATATAGGATGACAATCCGCAGTAAGATTCGCAAACAGCTTTAATGGGTCTACCCTTAAAGTGCTAAGACCACAGACAACGAGAGGAGGCAGTTCACCTCCATATGTTAAGGAAACACTACCATGACGCTTCTGAAAGTCCTGATCAAGAATCACATCAGAGCACAGTTGTGGCAGAACAGCTAAATGTACATCTTGATAATCCCTGCCATTAACTCTAAGGTTTACCTTACAAAACCCTAACGGCTGAATAGAAAGAGATGTTGATGCCATGGAAACGGTACCTGATGAGTGATGTACCGTCAAGGAGTGGCGTTTAACTACGTCAAGGTTGATGAAACTCTCTGAGCTGCCACTGTCAATCAGACCATCTACTTCGTTCCTTTGATGAACACTTTCACAACTGCCTTTGACAGTGAATTTGGAGCAGCCGCAGAAGTCACTGTTGCTAGAGTCGCCTGGTCGGAATGCGTAGAAGCACTAGCTCTTGTTGATGCATTAGCACGAATACTTTAGCAAAGTGACCTTTCTTATGGCATTGATGGCACATTGCTTCACGGCCGGACACTTTGGACGTGGATGTCTTGAAAAACCACAAAGAAACACTTTGTGCCTGCAGCTGCTGTCACTGAAGCAGGTTCCACAGTAACTTCATTAAAAGAGTCTTGGTCGGGAGTTGCAGCACTTACCACTCGAGAGGCTGGGTGTACTGTACACTTCAGAATTCTTCTGGGCTGAATCTAATGCTCTTGCCTGGTCAAGGGTAGTGGCTAAGTCAGAGTTTTATTCTCCAATAAACGCTGCTTTATTATTGGTGATTGCAGGCCACTGATAAAAGCATCCCTGATGGACTCTTCACAATGCTGAGGCTGTCACCGCTCGGAAGTTACAGTCCTTACCTAATATTTTCAATGCTTGAAAGTATTCCTCTAAAGGATTCCCCAATCTGCTGGCGGCGAGTTGCAAGACGATATCGTGCAAAGATTTCATTTGTGGGCTTAATATACTGAGACTTGAGGGCATTGATAGCATCTTCATAGGTATTACACTCAGAAATAACCTCATAGATTTTAGGTGACACAAAGTTGATGAGCAGGCTTAGTTTATCTAGATCTTCCTGAGGAAAGGCTCTCAAGAAGTTTTCGAAAGTCTTAAACCAGTGCTTCCATTCCTGAGCAGCCGTTGATACACTGGGGTCAGAGTCTAGCCTCTCAGGTTTCAGTAAACGCTCCATGTTGCAGTGTAGTCTAGCTCAGAATCGCCACCAGGTAGCCCAGGATATCTGTGTTCAATAAATTGTTGTGATAAAAACACAGGCCTTATTCCTAGGCTTTATTGAACACAGAACCCATGGTACATGTCTGCAACAGATGAAAATAAAGGATAGTACATATAATGACTGCTGCTGCAGGACAGGTGATGTAAGTATATGTCCTCAGAAAAGCTATAGCTACTAGTGACATATTTAAGCTTACCATGTAATCTGCATCACGAATGTATCAGTGTAATAGAGAGACCACACACCATGTGCTGGGCCGTCGCTGTACTATGTTTGTTGTTATTGTGGGCCCCTGAGGTGGTGCAGTATTGTGTCCTGCTGCGGCTCCCCACAAGAGCGGTATCACTACAAAAAGCACCGTTAAAAAACATTTTATCTCACTTACGCACCCAACCGGTAGCTAACCATACGAAAACTACTTTATCTTGCACATATCCACAGCAAAATACACTCATTGATATCTGTGATTCTCCTTAATTTGCACATTACTAACCACAGCAAAATACACTTATTGATATCTGTGATTCCCCTTAATTTGCAAGTTTTAACCAAACTTCTAATACAACTATTGCTTCATAATACTTAAGCTAGTCATAAGTTTGTCTAAGACACTCCAATATAGAAACTATATTATGCCAATATATCACCTTTATCATTAATATATAAACTAATTGCTAACTTCTTATACTAATTGTTAAATTCTCAATGTTTAAATTCCAGTACCTAAATTTTGTAAACCTAACCTAACCTAACCTTACAATCTGTATATTCATTTGTAGCTATTGAGTAAGACCTATCATAAGACTGCCTGAAAAGCCTAGGCATACCTAGGCAATTAGCCATCTTGTAATATTAACTTTAATGTATAACTGTAAGTACCCCCACCTTGTATTACATGAAATAAAGAATTTGAATTTGAATTTGAATTTGAATGAAGGTAACTATTATGACATTTTAGTTGATAGATTTACCCACCTAGGCAAGTTTGTACAGTTCGAAACTAATAGTAGGATTATTAAGGCAACGTTAGATATTAATAATGAGCTCTAGCACCCTAATATAGGTAGTTATAGGCCTGAATAGGCAAGCATTGGATTATGTTAGTAACGAGAACTGGCGGCTCTCACTTGAATCTAGGCGGTAAGAGCACCAGTTCCTTCTTACCAGACCAGACTTCGACAGAACAAGACGTGCTGAGATCAAGCAGCAACCTCCACGTGACCCAACATCTGTCTTGGGGCCCTGGAGGAGATCCCAAAGTACCGTGGAAATCTGCCTCCATCCAGACCCATTACAGTAAGACTAGGCTTTCTTTCTCTCAGTATCTGGCCAGTTTTCTGGGGAAACGTTAGTGAGTTATCTGTGGGTCTTATGCAGACGGACGCCTTTGTGTTGGTATGTAGCAGCATCGTTTCTTAAGTTCAGTCTGGAAGCTAGTGTTACTTACTGCATATATTACTCAAGGGACATCCTAGGAACCAGGGAACTCTGAGGTGCAGGCATGACACTAATTACCCCATCTTTTGCAGACAAAGTTTCTCCACTGCACATGGTGTTAGGAGGGTATATATAAGGAAGACCAGGACACATAGCCACCCTTTTTTTCAAGTAAGTAAACCCCTTCCAGTATTGTGTAGGCAGTGTGGGATTCCCTTCTGAATTAGCTAGAAATTTGTTCCTTAGCCACTTGTAAGTCTGAGAGAAGTGTCTCAGAGTGTCGGTGTCAACAGTGCTTGCCCAGGTGCAGCTTACAAAGGGGAGTCCCAAAACAAGTTTCTATAGTGGTCCTTCGATAACCGAGATGTGTGATAGCTAGTTTAGCAGACACATTAGTCTTAATTCGCTTGACCACAGTTAATGTACCAGTCATTTTCGAAGCTAGGTTAAGTTATCACACCTAGGCCCAAAGACTTACTCCAGGCTAGGTTAAGCTAACTAATCAGAAGTTTATTATTTACAGTAATCTACAGGCAGGCCAAGTAGGCTAGTTGCTTGTGAGTTTATTTATTTACAGTGATTACAAGTAAGCCAGGTTAGGAAACTTGTATATTTAATTACTTACAGTGAATGGCAGGCAGCCACAGTTAGGATAGGCCTCTGCAGTATTTATAACAGTTATAACAGGTAG